>JAODAL010000268.1:0-275000 GCA_025379985.1 Phyllomedusa bahiana | reverse complement strand
ATATATATATATATAACAAACAAGCACATATATATACAAATATATATACAATATATACATTCAATATGATAGTTAAACTATATATATACAGTATATATATATATATATATATATAATATATATATATATATATATAATAACTATATATATACAGTATATATATATATATATATGCTAGGTATGCTATTAAAGTACCAGCTCTTACTTGAAACACTCAACATTCAATGACGTATAGTACAGTGGTAGTAAGATGCTTCATTACTTACTCTCTTGAACTTCTTTTGATTTGCTCAGCATAAATGCAGCATATCAATAAGGAAATGAATTCAAGGTTGCACATACAAAGACTAAATTGCTGAATTTCAAAATGTGTCTGCCTTCCCATAGTGCAAGAAAATAAAAAAGTAAAGTGAATGACATACTGTAAAACGTGCCCCCTGGTTGGACTTAAAATGTGCTACAATGTAAATAGAGACTATTAATTATCTGCAGGTATCAATTTCATTGTGGATTGGTTTTCTGATGATTCTTATGAGAGCTCAGTTTAAATTAACATAAGAAGACACAGTCCCCTAGTGGTGACAACTGACAACTACAGAAAAGCACATGTAACCAGGGATGTAACTAGAGAAGCCTGGGCCCCATAGCAAACTTTTGGATGAGCCCTCTCCCAACCACAAACATTTACCTGTACCTATTAATAATAGTCATGCAGTTACTAGAAAAATACCAAGAGCAAATACCTCACCATACATATCGCTATCATACTGCTACCAAACAAATTCACTATACCAAGACCAACATTACTAATAATGCTACTACATAAGGACCCGAATATACCGGCAAAACACGACCACAAATTACCACCACATAGTGACTGAATAATACTCCTATACTATAACTGAATAAAGATGATTATACAAAGACCAACATTACCACCATACATGACGATATAGTGGTAGGTACCAGTGTACACAAGCTTTGCAGACAGTATATTACCACCATATAGTGACCATATAGTGGTAGCTACTAGTGTACACAAGCTCTGCAGACTGTATATTACCTCTGTACAGTGACTATATAGTGGTAGATACCAGTGTACACAGACTTTGCATACATATAAGTGATTACAGTGAAGTTACATCTAGTGATTCACAGAAGATGTCTTCTCTGATGAGTCGTTTACTTTCATTTTTCTTCTCCATCTGGTCCAGACCACCATGCTGATTTCTTCCAGCCACCACTCATCCCTGTAGAATTTGCACAGAAATATCTTAGAATCCTCACTTTTCCAGCACCTCCCTTACTGTCCTCCACCACTGTACAAACTTCCCATGAGTGGGAGAGAGGGTAGAGGCACAGTCTCCTAGGGGGTGGGGAGAAAAAGATGACTAACCTGCTGGAGATTGTGCTACAGCTATGGCCTCTACCGCTCAGAATCATATTATCAGATAGGCAGGCAAGGCCCTAGGTTGGTAGGTCCCCTTAGATACGTTGGAAGGCCCTAGGTAGGTTGTTAGACCCCAGGTACGTAGGCCTCAGGTAAGTAGGTTGGTAAGCAGACCCCAGTTAGGTAGGTATATAGGCCCTAGATAAGAAGGAAGATCCCAAGAAGGCAGGCTCCACTTGGGTAGGTAGGCCCCAGTTAGGTAGGTATAGAGGCCCCAGGTAGGTGGTAGGCAGGTAGGCCACAGTTAGGAAGGTCCTAGTTAGGGAGGTAGATAGGCCCCAGGTAGATAGGTAAGTGGTAGGCAGGCCCCAGTTATGTAGGTGGGTCCCAGGTAGGTGAACTCCATTTAGGTAGGTTTTAGGTAGGCTAAAGTTAGGTAGGTAAATAGGTCCTAAGCAGATAAGTAGGTGCTAAGCAGGCCTCAGGGAGGTAGATAGGCCCCAGTTAAGTAAGTGGGTCCCAGGTATGTAGGCCCCAGTTGTATAGGTAGATTGGCCCCAGGTAGGTAGACCGCAGTTATGTAGGTGATAGGCCAAAGTTAGGTATATAGATAGGTCCCAGGTAGGTAGGCCCCTGTTAAGTAGGACCCATTTATTACAAAGACAAAAAAATAGACTTACTAATATCCACGATGAGCTGCAGGCTGTTCTCCGAGTGAAGCTTGGCGTAGGTGGCATGATGATATGATGTCATTGCACCGACAATGTCAGGACTCATGGCTGGCGCCGAGTAGATTTAAAACCTAAGGCCTTAGACCTACTAGGCCAAATAGTGGGGCAGGGTGCTCCGCTAGGGCCTAGCTGGAAGTGAACAGTAAGTTATGGTTACTTACTGTTCACTGCTGGCCGGGTCCTTTCATGACATCCAGTGGCCTGTCACTAAGGGGCCCGTCTGGTCCCACCAGTGGCAGTGTTGGGACAGGATGGGCCCCTAGTGACATGTGACGGCATCGTATGACAGGGCCCGGTCAGCAGTGAACAGTAAGTTACAGTAACTTACTGTTCTTTGCCGGCTGGGCCCTGTCATACAGTTCCGTCACATGTCACTAGGGGCCCATCCAGTAACGACACTGCCACTGGTGGGACCAGACGGGCCCCTTAGTAACAGGCCACTGGATGTCATGACAGGACCCGGCCGGCAGTGAAAATTAAATTACTATTCAATGCCGGCCTTACCCCAGAGTAAAGGTTGGCTCCCGTAGCAGCTACTACGGCTGCTACAGTGGTTGTTACTCCACTGCATGTAACATATAACAAACAAAAACAAATCATTAAGTTAATGCTACAACAATCACATACTTTGATAAAACCAGGCCTGCTGACCTTACACTATCCTACAATAAACTCCATAGTAGTGTAATGCAGCTCACTCAATATATTGTACCTGAAAAACAACAAAATAATTATTACAGGATAGTATATATGTCCTCTGGAGCTATATACACAGTCACTGGGGCACATTTACCCGCCTCCACAGGCTTTTTAATCAGATCAGGTTTGCAGTTGGAGCCTTCTAAGGGCGCATCCACACAGCAGTGGACAAATATCGGTCGGTTTGCCGGACGGTATTTGTCCTGTTTTGCGGCCGTCCCCACGGCCGCGGGGTGGACGGCTTTTCTCCGCGATGAACGGAGAAGAGCCCTCCCCCCTCCCATT
This sequence comes from Phyllomedusa bahiana, assembly GCA_025379985.1. Taxonomy (NCBI): domain Eukaryota; kingdom Metazoa; phylum Chordata; class Amphibia; order Anura; family Hylidae; genus Phyllomedusa; species Phyllomedusa bahiana. Next base: position 271,895 of record JAODAL010000268.1, on the reverse strand, counting down.
GAGAAGCACATATTCTGTCCGGAAACCGGACAGAAGATTGTGCTTGTACAATGTTTTGCCGCCGGACCGCCGACCGCCGACCGCAAAACCGTCCAACGGCAAAACCCGTGCAGTGGGGACTGCTGCACGGGTTTTCCATAGAGCACAATTGTGCTAATTTTCGGCCGGTTTTTCAGGAGGTCTGAAAAACCGCAAACCGGCTGAAAAAACGGCCGAAAACCCATGCCGTGGGGACATGGCCTAACCCTGAAGTGTGGAGGTCTGAACAGACACCAAGAGAGGTAGCATGTAGAGTAGGTTCCCACCTGAAAATGGGGTTACTTTGCTGTGGTAGGTGGGCTTTTACAGTTTTTGATCAAAAATGTACACTACACCCCAAGTTTTTTCATATATTCCATAGTAGCAGAAATGCTTTTTCAAAAAATTATTGTGTCCTCTTTCACTGGTTTTTAGTGCCTTAGAGTGCTGCTGATGTTGTATTGTTTTTACCAATAGTGCCCAATTGGAAGACAGTTTTAGACTAGACAGTCTTGCATGCAACACATTTATACGCATTTATAAATGCATAAACGCATTTATAAATCTGCCGCAGGTTAAAACGGTCTAGTCTAACTTTGTATCACTTTTAAATTGGCTCCTCAGGTTGCTTTAGCTACAGACCTGTTTAATCTCTCCTGATAGGCTGCCAGCACTGATTGCTATAGCTACAGACCTGGCTTCTACTGCAGCCTAGAAGAAGCCAGTAAACACGCCCCTGAATTCAAAATGGAACCAAGAAAACAGGACTGAGGTAAGATCAATCAATGTAGTGAGACAACCCCTTTAACAAACACTCATCACAGAGTTGCTGCTCAGTGGAAAACTGCATCAAGAAAATATGTTAATGAATACATCGAAATAGCAAGTTGCATTCAATAAAATAAATGAACAGATTGTGTTATTTTGTGAGGGGTTTAATGTAACATCTAATTGATCACAGTAAAACCAGGACTATAATAAAAGTATGAAATGGTTATAATGCTTTTTGATTTCTGCTCTTCATTAAATTAATATAATTGTCTGATTTGTTTTCTTAAGACTTATGCACAAGAACCACGGAAACCATGTTTATCATAAAATCAACCAAAGGCCTCCAATGCTAAGAAATATTTCAAACCTATCAGCATTTTATTTCCCACTTTTATGACCTCTACAACCAATGGGGGAGAAATGGGACAACACAAAAGATAGTCTCCCATTCCCATCAAAATCAGCAGAAAAAAATCATCTTACATGTAGTGTATACGGTTATGTGAATTCTTACATGGTTACCAATGTCTGCCTGACGTTCATATGGTTCTCCAGAGGAAATTATTCTGACGGCCCACCATTCATTATGCAAGATATATACAGTACATGGTTCTAAAGTCAGCTCAAAATGAGATTGTCTTCTGCTAGACATTTGGGGCCTTGATATATTAGTAGAAACCTAGAAATCAGTATCCAATAAAGGAAGACTAGAGAAAAATATTATATATCACACAAAATAAATTACCTGGCAGCAAAAACGATTATCTTGTTTACTGCCTTCAATCAAAAGTATTAAAATTACAAATTTTATTAGTTACTTTTAATATATAACTGGATACAGGGGGATGCAAAAGTATTCATATCCCTTGAACTGTTTCTCATTTTCAAGCGTTACAGCCACAAACTTAATTGTATGTTATTGATATTTTATGCCACAGAGTAACACAAACTAGCAAGTATTTGTGAAGTGTAATAATGATATGTGCTATTCCAAATATTTGAAAATTGAAATACTCAAAAGTTTGGGGTGTTTATGTTATCAGCCCCCTGTACTCTTTTACACTAAAAATAAAATCCAGCTTGCCCAACTGCCTTTAGAAGTCACCTAATTAGTAAATAGAGTAAATCTGTTAAGTCAGTCTAACTATAGCTGTTTTGTGAAGGCCTCAGAGGTTTATTAGAGAACATTAGGGAACAAACACCATCATGAAAACCAAGGAATACAGCAGACAGCTCTGGGATAAAGTTGTGGCAAAGTGTATTGTAGAGTAAGGTCTTGAAAAAATAGTCCAAGCTCTGAACATGCTTTGCTTCTGCAGAGACTGGGAAACTGGTCAGCGTTGATGGGAAAATGGATGTTGCTAAATAGGAAAGCCTGTAAGAGGCCGTAAAAGACCTGAGACTGGGGTGTGGGTTAATCTTCCAGCAGGACAATGACTCTAAACATACAGCCAAAGCTACAATGGGAGGGTTTACATCACAGAATATTCATGTGTTACAATGGCACAGTCAATTTTCAGACTTAAATTCCATTCAGAATCTTTGGCAAGTCTTGAAAACTACTGTTCACAAACATGCGCAAATCAATCTGATTGATCTACAGCTATTTTACAAAGAAGAATTGGTACAAATTCCAGCCTCTAGATGTGCAAAGCTGATAGAGACATCCCCCAACAGACTTGCATCTGTCATTGCAGCTAAAGGTGGTCCCACGAAGAATATACTCTAGGGGCTGAATACATATGCACACCACACTTTTCAGCTTTTTAATTGGCAAACATTTGGAAGAGCACATTTCATTTTCTATACACTTCACAAATACTTGATCACATAGAATATCAATAAAATACATTTAATTTCTGGCAGTAAAGTTTAAAAATGAAGAACCGTTCAAGGAGTTTGAATACTTTTGCAACTTACTGTAGTTAAAAATTGCGACTCGCCTACTATACGAAGATGTAAGTAAGAGCTCACAGATGGGTGCATGGCTGTTTCAAGTGGCTAAATTGCCATTTACCAGTTAATCTGGCAGTAGGGTGCCATAGATAAATTCCTGAAAGGGGTACTGCATGGCATTACATGTAAGAGTAATCTGCCTGACCAGACCACTTTGTAGGTAGAAATGGTGAGTGAAAAAACAGGCTAAAGGCTTGTTCACACAGAGTTTTCACCCCGTGTTACAAGCGCTTTGTAGATCCGTTTTGGGGACCGACAGAGTGGACCCCAAGACGGATCTAACAATTAGCTGTGACTTTATCACTGCTCGCTATTAGGAAGACGCAGCGTCGTTCACATGATAGATCGCTGCTGCGTGTTTCAAAAGTGCCGCGCGGGTCTGTCTTGAAAAGAATTGACATGCAATTCTTTCAAAGATGGACCCGAGCTGCGTTATGGAAACACACAATGGCGATCTCTCATCTGAACGCCGCTGCGTCTTCCTAATAGCGAGCAGTGATAAAGTCACAGCAAATTGTTTAGATCCGTCTTGGGGTCTACTCTGTCGGTCCCCAAAACGGATCTACAAAGCGCTTGTAACACGGGGTGAAAACTCCATGTGAACAAGCCCTAAGTATCTTGTGCCAAGGTGGGATTTACTTTGTATAACTTTTGTTTACTTTAAAAAGTTTTTCAATAAAAATTCGTAAGTAAAAAAAAATATATTGCATATAACTGCACTTTAAACACCCCACTATCTCATTGGCTGGTAATCAGCCCACTGCCTAATGAAGTCACTAGTAGTTTGTTAAGTACTGCCATAAAGATGAAAACTGGCTAACTTGCGCCTAGTACGCTTTTACACCCCTCTATCTAGCTACACTATACATCTGCCCACCGTTGGTAGGAGGTCCATATGGAAAAAAAACCAACTAGGGAAACCCTGCAGTGTTCACTCTAGAGAGACACAGTGAGAAGCCACTATTAAAAATTAGAAAACCGCTCCCCCAACATGTTCTATGGCACAAACAGCAGTGTCGTCAGGGGAAAATGGAGCATTCAAGAACCATCAGATAGACAGTACACAAAGCTTTCATCTTGAACTCTAGGAGATTATCAGGATCCGTTCTAGCTTCAGATCTAAGGATATCCACAGATGTTTTTTGTACATCCTCCATATGTGAGAAGACAAATCAATGCCATGGGTCTGAGAGGATGTATAGCTGTCAAGAACCTGGTATTGAAAAAAGGAAATAGACAAAAAAGGAACATTTGCTACAACTCAGAAACGGGACATCTTAGTTGAATTCCTTGAATCCAAGGAATAAGATGTACAGTGACAAAGCAAAGCTGAACATATTAGTTAAGAATGTTTACATAGTTTCGTGTGGAACTTATATGTGTAGTTTTGTTTTCAACTTTTAAAGGGAATGTGCCATCAAAAAATGAGTCATTGTTTAAGTCCCATTTTTACATTAAACACATTTTTTAGGAATTTTTGGTTGATTTTTTAAAATTTTTCATATCACTTTCAATATTTTTTAATAATTCTTAAGTCCTGCAGTTTTCACTTTGGCCACTAGGCCTTGTTTGCACTGCTTTAACAGCAGTCAGAGAGATGCTTTACAGTAGCTTTATGCACATAGAAGCCTTAAGACTGACTCAGTCCCATTCACTTCTATAGGAGAGTTTTCTAGGCATGCTCTGTGACCAGGGAAGAAATCGGTGTGCAGGGAGGTGAAAGGGTGAACTGTGACTGATGGATCTGGTGTTATCTATTCACACTGTTGTCTCCTTTCAGTTTGACCCTCTTTGTGCTGATAATGAGCAGACAACTGAAACTCTTTCTCTACAGAACAGGAAGTGTCAGACTATTATTAGGCTTAGTGGCTAATGTGAAAACTGCAGGACTTAAGAATTATTAAAAAATATTGAAAGTGATAAGGAAAATTTAAAAAACGAACAAACAACAAATTCCTAAAAAATGTGTTTAACATAAAAATATGGGTTAAACAATAAGTCATTTTTGATGACACATTCCCTTTAAGTTGACTATACTCTTTAATACAGCTGAAGCAATGGCATACCGACAGGAAGTAGCCAAACATGCTGAAAGGACACTGTTTAGTCAGACATGTAGCAAATAATAGTCTCTTGGTAATATACAGATATACCGTATGTCTCACTTACTGGAAGTCCAGAATAATCAACTCCAAGACTAATGAACACATTTAAATGAAATTGATTCAAAATATACCTAACTCAATGAAAATCAGGAATCAGTCGTAACATGGAAGTGTCCTCCGTTTCTGGTCACGTACCTCTGAACCCAACGCTCCATGTTTTTGAACGCTCTGGTAAGCTTTTCCAATGTCACAGCAGCAATTTCTTGCATGATGTTCCTTCAATTCCTGAATAGTTTATGACTGATTCTAGTAAACTCCTTTCTTCAGGGTGTCCAACAAAAATCCCGATGGGCTCAAATAACATGACCACTGTGGTCAAAGTCCATAAGAAATTATTAAATTCTCAACAATATGCTCAGATTCCAGGCACTGTCACATAGGAGGCAAGAAATTTACACTTATCCTGTTGAAAATCAGTGGTAATTTCCTCATTGCATAATTGATTTACATATTTGGGGAAAATCTCCATATACACTGAACTGGTGAAGTTACTGGAAAAAGATGGGCCTATTATTCATCAATGCGATATCATGCACCAGATGATATTTTTTGTGGATTTTGTGAGGATTCTCAGCAGCCACGTATATTGGGAGTTTTCATACCCAGATAAGTGGAAACATGCTTTTTTCATAAACCACGCCACATCAAGAATATTCTGATTGTCAGCGGCAAGTGCTTCAAACCAACGGCAGTGTACAAGGTAAGTGTTTTTATGAGGACTTTTCAATTAAGCACCACAATCACTCGGTATGCATGAAGACCAGCTTTATTTTTGGTTCTTTGGAATGTGGTCTTCAATGTCCTTATCTGTTAAGCCAATTCGCATAAAAACTTTCTTAGAGAAGCCGACAATCTGTCTTCATTCTGCACCAACTCTTGCAGCATTTTTGACCTGCCTGCACCATGCATGCAGGTACATTCCTAGGCTTAATTGCACTCAGTGTGGGTTGAAGAAATCTCCATTAACATTTTGTGACACTCTGCGATACATTGCATCTCCATCAACCAGTGTCTGATTAAACAAAAAGCTATAACAAAGTTCTATGTATAAAAGTACTAAAAGTCATACAGTTACCAAATAACACTGCTACTCCAAAAGCTAATATTATAATAATCCCAAATTATCCCCAAAGACCAAATACTGTAACAATATGACCACATATCACCACCACATAATGGCTGAATAATAAAGACACATCATGAACACATATCAGCACCACACAGTGACTGAATAATACACCATCCCATTACTGAATATAAACAATTATACTACAACCAATATTACCACCATACAGTGGTAGATACCAGTTGTATACAAGTGCTCTGCACACATATAAGTTATAACAGTAAAGTTAAATCCAGTGACTCAGAGGAGTTATCTCTGATGAGTTGTTCTCTTCTCTGATGAGTTGTTCTCTTTCCCTTTTTTCTTCTCCATACAGTCCAGACCACCATGACTACGTCTCCCAGCCATGACTCTTCACTGTAGAATTACCAAACAAACATAACAGACTCCTCACTTTTCCAGAACTTTTCCTATCAATTTCTATCTCTGTACAAACTCCCCATCTATAATGCCCCGAATGGTAATAATACCCCCTTGTGCCTCTAACAATAAAAGTGCCTCCAAACAGCTGAGAGGCTTCCATTTGTGCACCAAGTTTTAGTCCTGTTTTGTATCCCCATATAGGAGGTAGTTAAATACCCCATTGTAGTATGTAGGTACACCCCCAGACCAGGTAGGTAGTTAAACCCCATTTTAGGTAAGTAGTACTTAATTAGGTAAGTGTATAGACCCCTGTTAGTTAGGTACATGTATAGGTCCCTAATAGGTAGGTATATAGGTCCATTATTAAGTAGATAGGTATTTTTATCCCTCCATAAGTAGGATTATAGGTCCCAAGTTTTTTAGTTATATAGGCTCTCTGTAGTTATGTGGGTAGCTATGTAGGGTCCTTGTAGGTAGGTAGGAATGTAGGCCCCTGTAGCTAAGTATATAGGACCCTGTATATATAGACCCCAGTTGATAGGTAGGTATCGGGTCCCCCAGTAGGTATGTATATAAACCTCTAGTAGGTAGGTAAGCCTCTAGTAGGTAGGTATGTAAGCCATCTGTAGGCACTTATATGCCCCCTGTAGGTAGATATAGCCCCCTTTAGTTAAGTAGCTATAGCCCCCCCCCCGTGCAGGTAGGTAGAAAATGTAATTGTGCAAGTAGATACAGCCCTTGGATAAATATATGCTTCCTAAAGATAAGTATAGCCCAGTGGATGTAAGTATGTCCTCATATAGATAGGTAGATATAGTCCCACTGTAGGAAGGTAGGTATATGCCCCTTGTAGGTGGGTATATGCCCCTGTAGGTAGTGAGATATATAGCGCCCCTGCAGGTAGGTAGATATAGGTCCCTTGCAGGTAAATATAACCCTCTGTAGGTAGGTATATGCGCACAGTAGCTAGATATAGCCCTCCCCGTAAGTAGATATAGCCCCACTGTAGGTAGACATAGGCAGGTGTATAGGCTAAAAAAATAAAATTAAAAAAAAGATACTTACCTCTCCCTGTTCCCCCAGAGAGCAGCTTACTCCAGGAGCTAGTGTTCTGCCTAAGCTTTGTGATATCATCATGCTTATGCCAGGAACAGTGTCCCGGCATAAGCATGATGATATCACGAAGCTTAGGCAGAACTCTAGCTCCTGGAGTAAGCTGATCTCTGGGGGAACAGGGAGAGGTAAGTATCTTTTTTTAATTTATTTTTTTAGCCTATAAACATGCCTATGCTTTTGGCCAAGAAGTATCAGTCATTATTAGTAGTTATGGGCACTTTGTAACTTATATTTTCGGCAATTATTGGCAATCTCCCTTTTGCCTTTTATACTGTCCATTTATATATACGTCTAATTGGCCAAGAAGACCAACTGTCACAGAGGCATGATGATACCACTGTGTCATTGAGTGCTGTATATACAATTTGGAAGGTAGGAATGGTAATGAACCATCCCTGCCTTCTCCTTGGTGGCGCAGCTGCAAACTCCGCACGACCATTTTAAAAAGGCCATGTAGAGTTAGTTGGCCGTTTTTCCCACAGGAATGGACCTACATGCACTTCCCCCATCTTTTCTGTCAGTTCCAATGTCCATACCAAGTTTTGAGAACATGACTTTGCTAGAAGCTGTCTGACTTTAAGTCCTGACAAATATAATCTGTAAAGAAATGTAAATGGGTTGTGCCACTTGCCTTTTTTGGGGCTTTTACCTCTTGCTGGATCTTTATTTCAGTTAAGGGCATTTTTCTAGCTCAAAATAAAGACTGTTTCAAGCAAACAGCACATTGATTCAATAATTGGTCACTCGCCTAAACGTATGTGCCCCCAATGCTGATGAACAGTCAGTATTTACTGGCATCAGAATTGTGAGAAGCTCTGTGGTCCAGTCAACCTCCAAATAGTAAGTATGGTTGGACTGCAGAGAAAAAAACACAATATGGGTCCAAAGCTTATCAGCATCCCCAAAATATGAAGTAGTACCACTAATACATCCAACATGTTTCCTTTATGTGCTACATGTCCCCTAAAGTTCATACTTAGTATCTCCGAGCACTTCACACATGGAAGCTGATAGATGCCGGCTCAGGAATTTTATCTGCCTACAAGATGCTCCAGAGCTTCAGCGCTTGCCCTGGAGCAGACAAGAATAAAGATTGTCATGAAAAACAGTGAAGACAAACATATAGGGGATGGAGATCTCACTGTTCTGTGCTCCAGGTCTTCTGCGCAAGCCTTACATTCCTCTGAATGCTGATTGTGATAGCCAGGCGCATGTGTGTCACTGCATGTTCTCAAGAACTCAGCCATCAAGGAAAGTAATGCGGTTTGTACAAGTGCAGCAATTGTAACCCCTGGCAATGAGCAATAAGCAAAAGAAGGAAAGGACTGCAAGCACATGTACACATTTTTTTTAACAATTGCTTGCTTATATATTTTGACCCATCCAATGTGGATCTTTTGGTCAGGTAAAGCTTCTTAAATAGATCCCTTTCTCCAATAGGTGCCGACAATGAATACACAATATTTCAGAGTATAGTGAGACATGGCCAGCACAGGCTTCTTTTGACCACACAAATGAAGCATAATATTGCTGCCATGGTGGCAGCGTGGCTATGTGAGAAGGTCAGGCAATCCACCAAACAATTAAGAAAAAGAAACTGGAGCACTATGGAGCTCGTGGGAAAGGAAGCCACTTTCCAATGAAGCAAGTAGAAGACCAAAAACAGTTACATGTCCAAAAAGAAGTCGTCTTATTAAAATATTTCTTCTTTGTTGAAAATTTTCATATAAAAGCCATGAACTTCATAATATAAAGCCAATCTCCATATAGTTATCAACAGTGCATTGTGGTGTTGGTACAGTAATGAGTTTCGGAAAAGATATCCTTAGTCATAGCGACTTTTGAGTGCCATATAGAGGTTGGCTAGATATCATGAAGTTCATGGCTTTTATATGAAAATTTTCACTAAAAATAAATATTTTAATAAGCCTTTGGAGCTTTTGGTATTCTACTTACCAAGCCTAGACACTTTAGGCCACATGTATGAAAACTGTCTTGGTCCAAGACTTTCTTTGTTGCCCATAGCAACCAGAGTTCCCCTTACATTTTCATCTAGTGCTCTGAATGAATGAAACGGTTGCCCTGATTGGTTGCTTTGGGCAACAAAGAAAGTCTTAGACCAAGACAGTTTCATACATGTCCCCCTTAGGCCTTGTTCACATGGCTTATTTTGCCGCGGATTGGCGCCGTACTGCACGCCGGATTTGAGCTTCAGTACGGCGCCAATCCGTCGGAGTCATTACGGTAATCCACTGCTCTCATAGAGAACAGTGGATTCCGTCGCTCCTCCCCACTCGGCTCACAAATCCGTCGGGAATAAGCCGTGTGAACACGGCCTTAGTCTCTTTTGCCAGTCACTGCCGTCGTGTGGACAGCAACAGTCAGGTTTAGGAGTTATCAAATAATGTGCTATAACGCGTTTATGATTCTCATCAAATAAGGTATATTTTAACCAAATTTCACTAAAACATGTTCATTAGTATTGGAGTTATAAATGCTTTTTCCACACTTCCGGTGAGTACATCTGGATCATTTACAAGTAGATATTAGATATTAGTAGATAGTAGCTCATTCCTCAACTATGACACCACAAAAATGCTGGTCCATGCCCTGTCATCTCCCGCCTAGACTACTGCAACATCCTTTCTGTGGCCTCCCAGCTAGCACCCCTCCTCCCCTCCATCCATCCTCAACTCTGCTGCCCGTCTGATTCACCTCTCTCCTCGCTACTCCTCTGCCTCTCCCTCTGCCAATCCCTTACACTGGCTTCCATTGCCCAGCGAATTCATTTCAAGCTACAACCATGACATACAAGGCTCTCCATGACCTCTCTCCTCCATACATCTCTGCCCAAATTTCCAGGTATCTCCCCTCACGCAATCTCCGCTCCTCACAGACCTTCTCCTCTGCTCCCCCTTATCAGCTCCTCACACAACCGTCTCCAAGACTTCTCTCTGCTTCCCCGCACTCTGGTAACTCACTGCCCCAACACATCAGACTCTCCCCCCACGCTCACCAACTTCAAAAGTAACCTGAACCCATTTCTTACGGCGCCTACACCTTCACTAAACTTGTCACAACTTCCCCCTCATACATGTCTGCCGCCCCCTCCTGTCTCTTTCCCCTCCTTGTAGATTGTAAGCCCACTCGCGTTAACGCCTCTCTCCCGTACTGTCATGCAAAATATTGTTCATTACCCTATCACTGTACTCTTTACTTATTAATGTATTGTAACCCCCTGAATGTACAGCGCCCTGGAATCAATGGCGCTTTAAAATAATAAATAATAATAATAATAATAATAATAATATACTTTAGGTAGAGCCCAATTGCAGCCTTTGTGGGTGTATCTGAGGGTTTCCACTATGTCTTCTACTGAATCCACAAAGGTGTATCACGTTAAATCTGTAAAGTGCTAAATATGTTGGAAGCACCAGAATATGCCTAAAGAATGTCCTTTTCACTGTACTAGGAAGCTAAGAAGGAGGTAAAGTCATGCATGATGTAGGTTACAATTTTTAAAAGTGCACATCAAACAAACTCCAGAATGCAGTGTGAATAGAGCCTTAAGCTGCATTCACAATGGCATTGCTATTTCTGTCATTGTATTCAGAAAAAAGAAGAGAAATTCAAAAATTATGATTACTTGATAGACACCATTCACACTCGATGGACCACATCCAATGCAAATGTGAGTGTAGCCTTATCCACATACACTCACTAACAGTGTATGCAACAAAAAGGACTTGTTGAAATTACATAAAAATGTATGTGTTGATGTAATGATCATATGAGGAGGTGATTACAATTAGCGCAAAAGGAAGTTTATTGGGGAGAACTGTACAATTAAAATAAGGCTTTGTACCTTTTGGCCGCCTCTAGTCTGTATAAAAGATGGGATACAGTTGGGCATGGTTTCACATGGCATCCAACTGCACTTTTGCCCATAGATGTTACAACTGGGCCTGTAGATCCCTCATACTCCAAAGCTGCCAAAGCAGCCTCCCCTACTGGTCCCATAAATGCTCACTTGACGATAAGGCAGGCCAAGAAAGTGTTTCAATCTGGTGGAGATATTTCTGGGATCCCCTTGGTGTGTGTAAGTGAGTATAATCTTACTAAAAAATGCTAAATTGAAGCCCTGCCATGAGAGGCAACACATGTGTTATATAGCAATGACCAAACTTTAAAATTCTCAATATGCTTTAATCAAATAACGATGTAAAAGTTTCGACAATAGTCTGTAAGGCATAGTAAAGTGCAAGTACTTATCAGAGTGCAATGCAATCCATGTCTCTGCGATGCATAGCGGTGAGGATAAGCTTGAGGAGGCGAGCCACCCGCACACCTGTGCGACGTTTCGAAGACTGGCTTCTTTCTCAAGCATGCGCAGTGGGGTAGGTGTATACCTTATATACATTTCTATTAACACAGAATACAAGTGTTTACAATATTACAATGTTATAAAAACACTCTCATTTCAAGTTTCTCATTCAATCCTTTGGGACTGAGAGCATCAAGTGTGACTATCCAAAATATTTCTCTTTTAATCAAATGTTCGGTAGTTGTTGCACCGATGTAATTTTTAACCCTTTCCAGTACACACCATTTTAATTCAGCAACGTTGTGTTTTGCTTCAAAAAAATGGCGAGCAACCGTGTTTTCCTGTTTGTTACTGTCAATAATGTTTCCCTCTTTTTCATTAGTTTTTTCTTTTTTTGTTTTATAAAGCCTAATGGCTGACCTATGTTGGTTTAATCTGATTTTAATTTGCCTGCTGGTTTGGCCTACATAGGGTTTGCCACAAGGGCATTTTAACATGTGGATGACTGAAGTACTTGTACATGTGTGGTATTCACGTATCTGTATGGGGAAACCTTGTGTGGGATGATTAATGGTAGCACCTCTAATTATACTGTGACAATTTTGGCAACTAAGGCAAGGGTATGTACCTTTCTTTTTTGTATGTAATGTTGTTTGTTTAATTTGGGGTTTGTCCTTTATGTCAGAATGGACGAAATTTTGTCCTAAAGTACGGCCTCTACGATAAATAAATGGGGGATATTCCCTGAATAAGGATCCATATTGAGGATCATGTTTCATGAGGTCCCAATACTTTTTGATAACTTTTTTTACTGTCATAGCATGTTTGTCATAAGTTGTTATCATAGCTATTCTATTATTTCTGCTATGGTCTCTCTTTCTTGGTGTAAGTAAATCCTTCCTTTCTTTTTGTAATACTTCCTTGCCGATTTTTTAAGGAGTATCTCTTTTGTATCCTCGTTTTGTGAACTTATCGGTTATTTTTTGCATTTGTTCAACGTATGCCTCATTCCCCGAACAGATACGGCGAGCCCTGATGTATTCTCCTTTAGGTATTGCCTGGAATACAATGCAACTAGCAATTGACCAATTTAAAAATGAAATAATACAAACAGAAGAGTCCTATAAAAGAAGTGTCACCTTGGAGCAGTTTAACCAGACCCAACATGATTTAAATAAAAATATGGACAGTTTACATCAATTAATGTTACAAAATAAAATAAAATTTTTTGAAAGGGACACTAAGGACTACATGTTTAACCGCGTGTACACATGGGCGGAAGAGAGATCACGGTACCGCTACAAACAAAAAAATCCAAAAACAAGAGGTAACATCTCAAATTCTGAAGATAACCAATCTGAGGACAATGATACCACTGCTGCCACCGAAAAAGAAAAAATCAAGCCTTAAAAAACAGGAATAAAAATAAGAAAAAAGATTTTTTAGAAACAACTATGGAAGATACGGACCCTGGAGACAGCAGTGGCTCAGCCACCAGCCACACAAGCCGACAACTACGATCAATCGCACCCAAAACAGGGAAAGGAAAGAAGAAAACATAGAAACATTGGCAATTAACATCTCTTCTAAACCATTGACGGCGGCACAAGATTCTATCATCAATAAGGGACTGAACTTTGTACTTGTTTTTGAACAAAAATATTTTGATTTTACTGTTGACTTTTATCGTATGTGTCGCAACATGCGTGTTAAAATTTTTTGGCAGTAAAGGGAAAAATCTTCCAGTTTAGGGTCAGATAGAACCATAGAGAATAGGATCCCAAGAAAAAGTAAATTTGATCCCAACGTTACATGCCCTGCTTTAGATGTGTTTGAAAAATCCGTCCTTAGTGAAGTGAAAACATTATGGAGCAAAGAGAAAAAATATGTTAAACCAAACATTAGTAAAGATGAAAAGGTCGCTATTGAACAACTTAAAAATAACCCTGATATAATTATAAAAAAATCAGACAAGGGCGGAAGCACAGTAATCATGAATAAAACGCAATATCTAGATGAGGCCAATAAGCAACTGGCCGATCCAAATATATATCGTAAATTGAATGCTGATCCCACCAAAGAGTTCAAAAAAATCATAGAACTAGTGGTACAAGAAGCACACACAGAGGGTATAATTAGAGAACAAGAAAAAAATGCTCTAATAAACAATGACCCTAGAACACCAATATAGTACTTGGTACCTAAAGTGCATAAGTCGATTGAATCACCACCAGGCCGCCCCCATCGTGTCTGGGGTCAATACAATCTTTGAGGCTATTGCAAATTATGTTGATTCATATCTACAAAAATTGGTTAGGAGAACCCCCCAAAATTTAATGGACACAGGCCAATTTCTACATAACATCGCAGATATTGATTGTACTGATGTTACCTTTCTGTGCACACTAGACATCAAGTCATTGTTTACTAGCATACCTATCAATGAAGGTCTATCAGCAGTGAGGGAAGCTTTAACCCCTTAAGGACCAGGCGTTTTTTTTTGGTGACACGTTCGTTTTTCCCTCCTCGCCGTCTGAAAGCCATAACTTTTTAATGGTGTTATTCACTATACTATAGAATATACTGGGAAACCGCAAAAAAATTCCAAGTGGGACAAATTGTGAAAAAAAATGTATTTTCGCCATGTTTGCGGGGGTTTTGCTTTTACGGCGTTCAATCTTCGGTAAATATAATGTGTTATCTGAATTCTACAGGTTGTTACGCATCCGGCAATACCAAACATGTAGGGTTTCCATTATGTTTTGGTACCGTAAAAAAATTCCAAACATTTTCTATTTTTGAAATTTGCGCCTCGGCGCCATTTTGTGCGACCAATAAATTTTTTGTACTAACACCTACGGACGTCAGTGAGGGGGCATTTTTTGCGGGCTGAAGTGTACTTTTTATCGCTAGCAGTTTGGAATGCATGCGACTTTTTTGATCATTTTTATTCCATTTTTTTGAGTGACATAAAATGACCAAAAAACGCAATTTTGGCGTTTGGAATTTTTTTTCTTCTACGGTGTTCAGCGTACGGGATAAATGATGTTATATTTTTATAGATCGGACTTTTTCGGACGCGGCGATACCAAATATGTGTAGCTTTTTTATTTTTTTAATGATATTATTTGTAAAATGGGGAAACTTTTAATACTTTTTTTTTTTTGTACTTTAAAACTTTATTTTTTATTTTATTTTACTGTAACATTGAGGCCACCTATGGTACTTGACCACTAGGTGGCGCGATTGTTAATACAACCTAATGCATTGCATAGGCAACACATTAGGGTGTACAAAGATGGCGGTTTCCCCACTTCCTGTCTGCGGACGGAAGTGGGGCAAACCGGCCAGAGTAAGTGACGGGAGCCTTCACAGGGCTCCCCACCACCATGCCTGGTCAACGGATCGGCGCAGCATAGCTGCGCTGATGCCGATGACCGTAACGATTTGTGCGCGGCACCGATCGCCATTAATTCAGACGCAGTGGCCATCTTTTCCGCGGTGTCTGATGGGTTAAACAGCGCCAGCGGGCGGAGCCACCCGCCGGCACTGTTACTGCCGGGTGTTAGCGGCGATTTGCCGCTAACACCCGGCGGCTGTGCGGGGGGGTCGCGGAGCGACCCCCCTGCCAAGCCCCTTAGCGGCCCTGGGACGTATTCATACGCCCAAGGTCGTTAAGGGGTTAAACGAAGACCACACATTGAGTAATAGGCAAAGATCCTTTATTATGACGCTCCTTGAAATGATCCTAAAAAACAATTATTTCCGTTTTGGTCACATTTTCTATTTACAATTACAAGGGACTTCGATGGGGTCCCCAGTAGGATCTAGTTTTGCTAACCTATTCATGTCAGCATTAGAAAAAAACTTTTTGCAAAATCCAGAATTTTCCCAATATCTAAAACTGTATAATAGGTATGTGGATGACGTATTCGTCCTTTGGAGTGGTACGGAACCACAGCTAAATACCTTCTTAAAATACATTAATGAGATACATGCCTCCATTGAATTTACTGTCACTAAGGACACACAAACAATACACTATTTGGATGTTATGATAACAAAAGAGGGAAATCATTTGGAAACTAAATCATCTAAAGAAACAGATAGGAATAAAATATTACATCGCCAAAGCTACCATGCGCCCCAAATATTCCAGGCAATACCTAAAGGAGAATACATCAGGGCTCGCCGTATCTGTTCGGGGAATGAGGCATACGTTGAACAAATGCAAAAAATAACCGATAAGTTCACAAAAGGAGGATACAATAGAGATACTCTTGAAAAAATTGGCAAGGAAGTATTACAAAAAGAACGGAAGGATTTAATTACACCAAGAAAGAGAGACCATAGCAGATATAATAGAATAGCTATGATAACAACTGTATGTAGGCCAAACCAGCAGGCAAATTAAGATCAGATTAAACGAACATAGGTCAGCCATTAGGCTTTATAAAACAAAAAAACAAAAAACTAGTGAAAAAGAGGGAAACATGATTGATAGTAACAAACAGGAAAACACTGTTGCTCGCCATTTTTTTGAAGCAAAACACAACGTTGCTGAACTAAAATGGTGTGTACTGGAAAGGGTTAAAAATTACATCGGTGCAACAACTACCGAACATTTGATTAAAAGAGAAACATTTTGGATAGTCACACTTGATGCTCTCAGTCCCAAAGGATTGAATGAGAAACTTGAAATGAGAGTGTTTTTATAACTTTTGTAATAATTGTTAACACTTGTATTCTGTGTTAATAGAAATGTATATAAAGTATACACCTACCCCACTGCGCATGCTTGAGAAAGAAGCCAGTCTTCGAAACGTCGCATAGGTGTGCGGGCGGCTCGCGTCCTCCAGCTTATCCTCACCGCTATACATCGCAGAAACATGGATTGCATTGCACTCTGATAAGTACTTGCACTTTACTATGCCTTACAGACTATTGTCGAAACTTTTATATCGTTATTTGATTAAAGCATATTGAGAATTTTAAAGTTTGGTCATTGCTATATAAGGTATGTACGTGAGAGGTGGAAGCTCATGAAACCAAACTTGTGCTGAAAGGAACCATACTACATACCAAGAATTATTGTGTTTTAAGGCAACACATGTGGCCACAGGATGTCCTGCACATATGCCTGAGCTGTTAGTGTCCCTCACCACTCTTCTAGGAGTGACCGACTATCATATGCGATGACTCCACAGTCAGCAATGTGTTGCTCTACAGCATAGGCAGGTTTGAAAAGCTCATCATGTGGATTCCATATTCGAACCCAACTTTTATTGGGTCTCAAACAGAACCAAGAATCATGACCAAAAACAATATTTCAGTCTGTAGCAGTCCAGGTTTCTTGTTCATGACACCACTGCAAACCAAGGTCACCAGGCCTGGCTATCAATTACAAGACACTTAATAGATGTTTTGTTACTAACGTTCCTTCTGCTAAGCGCCTGGCAATTGTCTATGCAAAATAGAGGTGTAAAATGAAGGTGCCACCTGTGTCTCGATGGTGGACTAGGAAACTGCTTCTGCTTGTCGGCAGATCAAAAGGTGTTCTCTCTTGGTGGTCTGTCTGGCCAGTTGGAGCCCATTCGCCATGTACAGTATGTGTGCCCTCACTTTCTAACGGCTTGATAAGAATGGTGCAGAGGGCTGGCATTTTGTCAAAATGGCCAACCTGCTTCTCTCAGTTCAATGATGCATCTCAAAGTTAATCAACATGTCTTCAAATGCTTCATATAGAAGTCAACGATCTCTTACCAAAAGGTACACTCCCCAATCAGAAAGGAGGATATCCGGTGACGTGTGACGCCGTAACGGATACCAGAGTCCGAGAGTAAAACAGAGACTTTATTCTTTATAGCTTAAAAACTGGATCCATTCTGCACAAGGCATCAAAGCAACAGACCCCCGGTGAGTAACAACAGACGCGTTTCGAGTCAGCCGACTCTTGCTCACTGTTATCAGTGAGCAAGAGTCGGCTGACTCGAAACGCGTCTGTTGTTACTCACCGGGGTCTTTTTGCTTTGATGCCTTGTGCAGAATGGATCCAGTTTTTAAGCTATAAAGAATAAAGTCTCTGTTTTACTCTCGGACTCTGGTATCCGTTACGGCGTCACACGTCACCGGATATCCTCCTTTCTGCTTGTTGCACTACCGCGAGGCCGGCGGTTTGGTCTAGAGTTGAAGGAGACGGGGAGCAGATCCGCGTCGAATCACAAGGGAACAAATAGCCTTGGATACAGGTAACTTGCTTTTGCTCTTTGCTTTTTACACTCCCCAATGGTAGCCTCTAGGAGCCATTTTACAGGGCAGCAAGGGAAGCTTTTTTACTCCTTCTTACAGTAAGACCCAGTGACTAATCAGACCACACCTGTAATCATTTACATATATGTCTGAGACATAATTGCATGCCAAGTTTTGCAGCCATCTGAAAATTTCTATCAAGGTGCATGTTTTTTTTTATTGTTTTTGTCATCAATTGTTTTTCAGCTATGGCTACAGATTGTATAAATTATATTGTCCATTGCTATACTTTTAGATATATGTATAAATTATATTTTCCATTCCTACACTCTTAGATATATCTATAAATTAGATTGTCCATTGCTACAATCTTAGATATATCTATAAATTAGATTGTCCATTGCTACACTCTTAGTTATATGTATAAATTATATTGTCCATTGCTACAATCTTAGATATATGTATAAATTGTATTGTCCGTTGCTACACTCTTAGATATATGTATAAATTGTATTGTCCGTTGCTACAATCTTATATATATGTATAAATTGTATTGTCCGTTGCTACACTCTTAGATATATGTATTAAATTGTATTGTCCATTGCTACACTCTTAGATATATGTATAAATTATATTGTCCATTGCTACACTCTTAGATATATGTATAAATTATATTGTCCATTGCTATACTCTTAGATATATGTATAAATTATATTGTCCATCGCTATACTTTTAGATAGATAATTAGATACAGTTTGGTGGCATTTGGTGCACTGTGTAGCTCAGGTTCACTTGACAACCTACAAACTACCAAAGGAGCAATATGCCTTCAGGCAAAAAATACTAAAACATAACTTTTACTAATATACAATAAAAGAAAAGGTCCTAAAGAGACCCTATTAAACCCTACAAGCTAACTACCTACAAAAGAAAGTGGGGAACCCGCCCCAATAAGGACGACCCCACACGGGAACCTAAACCTGCCCATCCCTAAGCAACCCTAACCATAAAGAAAATATGAAAAAAAGGAGACTATCTAAAAGCAACAACAAGACAAGTACAAAGTAGAGTGATGGTCACGGAATAATGATATAGAGACCACCACAAAATCCAGATACACAGTCATAAAAGTTTACATCAAAAGACATATATACTATAAAGGTCACATGCAAAACTTTAGTATAAAGATACTGCACAAATAAATACTACTCAGTTCCAACGTGTTCCCCCAGCAGTTATCTGGGTTCATCAGGGAACACATGCAACAAAGATGGAAACCAAGAGGTTAACAAAAAAGTTACTTCCCTTGAGCAGGATGCATGAAAGACCTCAGAATAAAGTGACAATGTCGTGAGATGGTGCTGCTGCCAAGAAGAACCAGATAGTAGGTGGGCAGACGATATATGTATCAATTATATTGTCCATTGCTACACTCTTAGATATATGTATAAACTATATTGTCCATTGCTACACTCTTAGATATATGTATAAACTATATTGTCCATTGCTACACTCTTAGATATATGTATAAATTATATTGTCCATTGCTACACTCTTAGATATATGTCTACATTATATTGTCCATTGCTACACTCTTAGATATATGTATACATTATATTGTCAATTGCTACACTCTTAGATATATGTATACATTATATTGTCCATTGCTATCCTTTTTGATATATAATTAGATACAGTTTGGTGGCATTTGGTGCACTATGTAGCTCAGGCTCACTTGACAACCTCAGTTAAAAGCCAGTATGTCTCACAAAGCAACATTTAAAAAAAAGAAAAAGGCTTCCTAAGTAACTAGCTTAGTGAGTGTGACTTATTTTAGGATACTTCAGTCAACATCTGTGTCATTAATTTGCAATCAGCATCAGGTTATTTTAACCGAGTCCCAGCACCACATAGTCTAATATTAAGAAGCTGGATGGGTTGGTGGTGAATGACCTTTGGGTACACTGATGGCTATGGGAGAATTTTCGGGTTGGTACATGTTTGTTTGACGTAAAGTTGCTGAGTGAAATCCAGGCCACATCTGATGAACTTTCCAAGAATCTTTTGTTCTTAGAGACTTGTGGAAGTTCCTTAAAATTGACTTCCTGCTTCCGGAAGAATAGGAGCAAATGGACAAGAGAGAAAGAAGAGAGGATGTGGGGATGCTAAGCGGCTTGGAGAGAAGACAATGACGAAGAAAGAACACATGCAAAGATAACATTTTCAAAGCAGAGTAATTATTGCTCATTCAGAGTCTAAAATAGGGTCAGTCACAGCGTGGCTAATGCTTCAGCTCTGAGTAAGGCAGTGCAGGCTGTGGTGTACTCTTTACAAATATAAATCTCACAGCACATTCTGTTTCCCAGCAAAAAACCATAAATGGATGTCAGAGAGATATTTAGTACAGACCGAGTTTCTGCTACTTAAAATCAGCAGAAGACACATGGAATGAGAACTGTTTAGAGTTCAAAATTAGAATATTTGGAGTCAATATAACAATATAAAATTATAAAAACTGTTTCCATGTCAAATTTAGAAACATAGGAAAGAAGCAGGAGTATCATATCCAATCAAATATACACAAAAACCTTGCAACATGAGTAACTATATAGAGTGTGCATAGGATACCTGAAATACCTTAGTATAGGCAGGTAGTCATTGCATTTGGCCCCAAAAAGGTTCAGATTAAGTCATCTGTAGGAGAAACTTTAAAGGGGTTGTCTCACCTTGATGTTTCACAGAGCTAGACACTCACAGTTCCTGGTTAGGCTTAAGATATGACACTTTGATACAATGTAAAGTAGTCAGTGTACAGCTTGTATAACAGTGTAAATTTGGTGTGCCCTCAAAATAAGCCATCATTGTCTAAACTGCTGGCAACAAAGCTAAATACACCCCTAAGTGAAAATGGACAAATTGTGCCCAATTTGCCATTTTCCCTCCACGGTGTCATATGACTCGTTAGTGTTACAAATTCTCAGGTGTGAACAGGAAACAAATGTGTTAAATTTGGTGTTATCGCTCTCAGACTCTCTCATACTGGTCACTGGAAGTTCTACATGGTACCTCATGGCAAAGAGGATCTGAAGCTATAAGAAGATTGTCAACACCCTGAAACTGAACTGCAGCACGGTGGCCAAGACCATACAGTGGTTTAACAAGACAGGTTCCACTCGGAACAGGCCTTGCCATGGTCAACCAATGATGTTGAGTGCACATGCTCAGTGTCATATCCAGAGACTGTCTTTTCAAAAAAGATGTATGAGTGCTACCAGCATTGCTGCAGAGGTTAAAGGGTTGTGGGGTTAGCCTGAGAGTTTTCAGACCATCTCTTCTAAAGATGACACACATGAAAACCCACAAACAGTTTGCTGAAGACAAGCAGAAAGAATAACATTAATTACTGGA
Organism: Phyllomedusa bahiana; assembly: GCA_025379985.1. NCBI lineage: Eukaryota > Metazoa > Chordata > Amphibia > Anura > Hylidae > Phyllomedusa > Phyllomedusa bahiana. The sequence continues at coordinate 250,399 of JAODAL010000268.1, read as the reverse complement.
ACCATGTCCTGTGGTCTGATGACACCAAGATAACCTTACATGGTACAGATGGAGTCAAGCATTTATGGTGGCAAAAACGAGTGTGTCTTGTCTACAGTCAAGTATGGTGGTGGGTGTATCATGGTTTGGGGCTACATGAGAGCTGCCGGCTGTGGGGAGCTAAAGTTCATTGAGTGAACCATAAATGCCAACATGTACTGTGACATACTGAAGCAGAGCATGATAACGACCCTAGACACATGTCCAAGATGACCACTGCCTTACTAAAGAAAATGCAGGTAAAGGTGGTGGATTGGCCAAGCATGTCTTCTGACCTAAACTCTATTGAGCCTCTGTGTCTCTAACATCCACCAGCTCCGTGGTGTTGTCATGGAGGAGTGGAAGAGGATTCCAGTGGCTGCAATCTGTGAAGCTCTAGTGAACTCCATGCCCAAGAGAGTTAAGGCAGTGCTGGAAAATAATGGTGGCCACATAAATTATTGACACTTTGGGCATGATTTGTCCATTTTCACTTAGGGGTGTACTCACTTTTGTTGTCAGCGGTTTAGACATCGATGGCTGTGTGTTGAGTTATTTTGAGGGCACTCCAAATTTACACTGCTATACAAGCTGTACACTGACTACTTTATATTGTATCAGTGTCATAATTTCAGTGTTATCCCATGAAAAGATATAATACAGAATTTACAAAAATTTGAGGAGTGTACTCACTCTTGTGAGATAATGTACGTGTGTATCCCAGGCAGGTTTACAGTCACTTACTACAGATTTTCCAACCACATCTGCTGGAAGTTTGTTCTACTCTTTCAATTCAATAGAAGATTTTCACATTGTTTCTGATCTTTCTGTTCTTGGGTTTATTTTCTTATTAAAGACACTTTCCTCCTAAACCCTTTATCATTTCTTCAGTTTTGGTCATGTTCCTTCTTCCCCTTACTTTTCTTTCTTACTTGAGACCTTCCACTATTGTTGTAGCCTTTTTTGGCCCGATTTTATTTTATCAATGTCTTTGTATAGGTGAGGTCTCCAGAACTGTGCACACCTTTCCGTAACCATCTGTGGCTGGGATTCTGGGGAACATCTGTGGCTGACTCACATGGGGCATCACTGTTGCAGGCACTAAGGAGGGCATTTCTAGGGAGTGGTTGTACCTTTTTTATTTTTAGAACTTTTCATAAACTATTTTCATAAACTCCCATAAATGTTAGGCAAAAATTTTCAGAAGCAAAAAAGCGGAATCCATTTATCTCTGGCTCCACTGATTTATATCTGCTTTTATATGAGGAGAGTTGTATGTACTATATAGCCAGTCCTAATTAGGTGAAAAAGAGCATAAAGGGCAATCTAGGAAGCCCCCAATTTCTTAATTCAAACTTAAATAAAACATAAACGTTTCAAAAGTACTACTGACTTTAGATACAGATTTTTTGTAATATATATTATTGGTTACATCAGTGTCATAGCTAGTGGGCATGGAGGCAGTCTGCCATGGGCAGAAAGGTGTGCCCTGGGCAGCATGGTAGTATTGCCAGTGTATCACACCTGCCAACTCTTCTAAGCCAAAGGAGAATTGGCAAGTGTTCAGATGGTGTGGGCTTAGAGGCTGTACCCACACCATCCGCAGCAGGAACCAGCTGTAATGTACTGCCGGGATCTTGCCCCAGTGCCTGGAAATGGAGCTAGCGCTAATTCCACCCATTAAACCGCCTAGATGTTGCAGTCAGTCACGTCTGCGGCATTTAGGTGCTTAACAGAGGAAGGGGTCAATGCAATTGCAAGGATACCCATCGTTTGCCATGGCAGCCAGGGGCCAAATAAAGGCCTCTAGGTCTACCATATACAGATGCCTATTAGGCTCTGCCACAGAGTCTAATAAGCTGTTTGTCACATACAGTATTATACATAGTAAAACAATTATGTACTGCTATGTATTATAAAAGCAATCAAGTGAAGCCATAAATTAGTAAAAAACCTTAAAAAATAAATAAAAATTACAGCCTCACAAAAAAACGGAATGAAAAGTGATAAAAAAAAAAACCTTAGGTGCCGCAACATGATACCAATGAAAACGTAAATTTATCCCACAAATGAAAAGCTTCTTCTAATGACATAAAAGCATGATTTTTTTAAAGTGGCAATTATGATTTATAGCTGCAAGGAGGGTACACTATAAAAGAGGCAAGGCCTGAAAAAGTGGGGTTGTGGTCCGTAAAAAGAGTAAGCAAACTTAGTGACAGCACTGGGCGGCAAAAGTTCTGCCTACGCCACTGGGTTAAAGGGGTTTTGCCACAATGTCATTTCATACCTCCTGCATCCAGCTCTTCAGCTCTGTGTGCTTAGTAGGGGGCGTGTGTGATTTGTTTGAATTGCATATCATGTGACCCAGCAAGATGACATCACCAGGCCTTTCCTCTCTTTAGTGAAAGATCTGGTTATGTATAGAACTGTAAGTAGCTACATTGTAGCTCAGAGGTAAAACTTTTGCCTCCAAGCACAAGGGTCCTCGGTTCAAATCCCTGCAATAACCAAACCTGTGGATTTTATTTCTCTTTATCAATGCACAAACCTGATTGAGGTTTCTTTTTTTTATTTATTTGCACTGTTTGACTAATTGCTAAGTAATACAGAGGACGGGGGTAGAATGACAGCACCTGGGGTTTGAACACTCAATAGCTGCATGAGAAGAGAAGTGATGTCTGAGCATGTGCGACCAGGACTGAGAAGCTCTCAGCCCTGGTTGTATTCCATGGAGACGAGCTGTAAACAATGGATCATTAAAGGAGCAGCTAAAACAAAAACGGTCCAGAATTTTTAATAATGATGAATGGTGAAAATGTTTATTATTTAATTTATAAACTTCCCACGTCAATTTTACTTTGTGGCAAAACCCCTTTAAATATTGCCCATAGAAGTCTGTGGTGATAGATGAGGGAAGGAGGAAGCAGAGAGGGAGCAGCTAAGTAGCTAAGACATCTCTGAAAGTTCTAGTATTTTTTCTCCCCCCAGCTCACACTAGAACTGCGTGTGTGTCTGTGTGTACGTGTGTGTGTGTACATGTGTGTATGTATGTGTGTACATGTGTATGTCTGTACATATAATATAACATACACCGTAACATATGGAACATTTCAACTGATCTCCGTCCAGTAGCTTTGCAATATGAGTCCATTAACAGTGTCCTACCTATTCCTAGATATCCCCTCTTGTATGGGCTGCATCAGCTCCTCAGGTCACTATAGCTACAGACCTGTTTGATCTATCCTGATAGGCTGCCAGCACTGGTTGCTATAGCTACAGACCTGGCTTCTACTGCAGCCTAGTAGAAGCCAGTAAACACGCCCCTGAATTCAAAATGAAACCAAGAAAACAGGACTGAGGTGAGATGAATCAATGTGTGAGACAACCCATTTAAGGACAACTAAAAATTAGAGCTGTATCCTGCAGAGAGAAACTAATAAAAATGCTGTATACAAGTTATATGACGGTGAGAATCAGTGCTATTCCATATGAACACAACAGCTTACTCTGAAAAGTTACCTAAAAGAAGCCGGTGCATATTCAGATCATGTTTTAATTTGATGTGATTTGCTACCATACAGTGACATAAGCAGAATCGGATGTCAGCAGGACATGTGCCTCACCCATACCTATAGGTACTAAACCATGTTTGGCTACCAACGGAATTATAGCTTACTGTGTGAGTGACAGAACTGTGGTTGGTACAATCCTGTCAATTATTTTGCTTTGTCATTTTCACTGTGTTTATGAATTAAATTCAGAAAACTAATTAACCTAAGTAGAAAATAGAAATTGTGAAATTTCATGTATGATTTGATGGCACAAAGCAGACAGTCTATTTTAGCTGTTCACCGACATCATATTATTGGTCACTAGAGGGCAGCAGACACCATACACTTACTACTTCATACTTACTAGCAGCTCATGCACCATCTCATGGACCCAGATGAAAAGCAGTGAGCTCATACCTATCGTCCTGCAATAAAAGGTGCTGGAAACTTCCAAATGTGCCTCTTATTCTTCTGTGGAGAAGTAGTGACATAAATTTTGTAGATGGAATAGTTATATTATGATGAACAAAATACATTATGAATAGGAGATTGACAGCAGAGGCGTAACTTGAAGCTCTTGGGCCCCAATGCAAAAAGGTAAATCAGGCCCCCCAACTATTATGTGCTAATTATAATACTGGTGTGTTCCTATTTGGGCCCCCTCAGGCTGCGTTCATCAATGTACTCTATCCACATTGATGGTAGGGTGCAAATGTCTGATAGCTGTGTGCAGATGAAACTACACCCATAGGTGGCAATGTGGAATGTCAAATCTAGGCGCATAACTGTCAGAACAGCCAGACCAAGTTAAAGGTGGTCGGTCTGAGCCAAAAGTTGTCATAGTGCAAAAATAATACAAACAAATTTATGATAATTATCAAACTATGTAAAATTTAATTTGAAATATTACATTATATAACATGAATATTAAATTATATAATCCAAAAAATCTTCTACAAAATTTTGATAAAATTATATCCTCTAAAATTAATATTAAATTAAAAAATAGAAATTAATTAAACCAATACAGCATCTACCATCAGGTAGTTACAGAGTTATCGTAGTATTGTCAGTGATTATAAACACATTGCAACGGGCTAGAAATTAAAGAAAAGCCACTAGAATAGCATGTCAGTGAAAAGAAGTTATGGTAGTGATCTTGCATGTTGCACCACAACTCTCAGCAAGACCTGTGGTATGTCAGATATTGCCGCTGGTAGACTAAAGGCTGACCCACTGACCTACATTTTGATGGAGGAAAATTTACATACTTAATACAAGTATAAAAAAGTATTTTGTAAGATTTTAATTATAAAAAAAGTAAAATGTAAAAATCTGAACAAAATTTGATTAACATAATACATTTTAAATTAGAAAAGCAACTCAATGAACTGCTTAAACGTTTCTCTTTCTATAATGCTCACCCTATGTCAATCTCAATTTGTGGTTAGAATGTTGCAAGAGATAAGTAGCCATTACTGTCAATCATAGTTAAGAACTGTAACATTTGTATTGTTACTTCTCTTCTCTATAGAGAACGGTGCAATTCCTTGAGTTGATTTTCTAATGAAAAATGAATTATGTTAATAATAACATTTTGTTCTGATTCTTTTATTTTTCATTTTTACTAAATTAAATGAAAGAAATTTTAATCAGATGGTGATCAGTGTTTAAATTGAATTTTGCTTTATTCTACATATGGCAACAGCCGGCACACTACAGGTCTAGCTGGGACTTGTGCTGCACCAAGCAAGATCACTACCATAGCTTCTATTCCCTGACATGCTATTCTAATGCCTTTTCTTTTATTTGTAATCTGCTGTGATGTGTTTGTCATCACGGATAATACTATAAGAACAGGATTTATAGTAGATGTTGTATTGAGTTTCTGATTTAGTATTATTTAAATTATTATTAATCTTATCATATATAATCTTCATGCTATATTTAATTCTAAATACATTTTATATTATTTAATTAGACATTAATTTTATATAATTTCATATTAATTTCATGTTATTAGGAAATCATTTTATTTAATATAGTTTTATAATTAACATCAGTAAGTTTGGCCCTAGCTGTCAGGAATTCAGTGGAGTGTTTTCTACTTTTTTACTAAGCGGCACAGATTTTGAACCAGTATAACTACTCTGATTCACCAAATGAACAGTTTCATACATACTGTCAGATTCTATAATGATTTAAAGCTATTTAGAACTGGCCAAGTTCATACATGTCGCCCTAAATTTCTGTCTGCCAAGTCCGTGACCTGGTGCGAGTCAAGGGTGTGTAACAAAGGGGCCACCTGTGTCTGGATGGTGGTGGACAAGTAGACTGTGGAAGGTGCTGGTGCTTATCAGTGGATCAAACGATCCTCTTTACTGGGTCACCTGGGCCTGTCCACTGTGTGTGCCTGCCTTCTCATAACCATTGCTCCCAACAGGTCATCAGAACATCGTATATGGTTGGGCATCCATCAAGCGCACCATTCTGCTTCTCTCAGTCCAATCTTGTTTCTCTGTCTTAAAGTTTGTCAACTTGGCCAAGCACCTTTAAATGCATTGTAGAGTCATGTGTAGCAGTGAATGTTCACTTATCAAGAGGAACACTACCCAAAAGCAGCCTCTGAGAGCCTTTTAACATGGCGATGAGTTGAGCATTTTGACATTTTTTTGTGGCAAGACTCGCATCAATCCAACATTTCTGGGTGCACTATTTTTTTTTTTTTTGTCAATGAGTGTATACAGATGTCTATATGACAGGAGCAATTCTCGCTTTTGGCATTCAGCAAAAGCCCCTGGGATTGGAATTGGAGACAAAAGTACTTTAGTATATGATAACCATAAAATCAGATTCATCCATATATATCAGAAAGAATGAAAAACAGATGTGCCCTCATATTAGAGGAAAATTGTAAGCAAAGAAAAACCTATAATCTGTATGAACATCATATGTGGCCATAATCATACCAGCCTCCTCTGCCAGATTGTCTCCTAAAATAGCTGAGATTCTTGCAGACAGAGCACGCAACTCTCCCACATAAGACTAGCTTGCCAGATAAGAGGAGCTAGCGCCGAAATATGCATTATGTACTATCACAGCCGCTGAGCTGGATTTGCTATTTAGTTGCAGCTGGCTAAGCAAACAGAATGTTACAAAATACCTATGATTTTTACCACTTTTGACAGAGAGCTGATACCTTAAGGGGATTTATTTTATAAAGCATCTAAACTTTGTATTCTAATTAGAGCATGCTTATACAAATAATAGAATGGATCAGAGGATAACATAAAAATGTCAGGGACGGGCACTATTAAAATAGAGAAATAAAGCATTGTTAAAGGACTAAATTAGAACGGCAGGGAAGGGAGACTAAAACGCAAATAAAAATAATGATGTGAAAAAAAGATAAAGGCAGCATGTCTAGAGGCAAGAAAGATAAAACTAACCCTGGAACCTTCTATAAATACAGAGGAATTATGGAGGGTCATAAAGAGAAAGCTATTAAACATTTTTTTCTCCACTGTATTCACAAGAAGAATCCGTCTAAATTTTGTAAATACCAGAGGCAAAATAAAGCCAACTCCTATTAACTGTCTCATGCGTCTGTCACCAGAAAGAAGAGCAGTGACCCTTAGGCCCTCGTCATCACACGGCTTATCATCTGCGCGATTGGCGCCGTACTGCGACGCCGCGATTGCGCTGCAGTGACCGGCGCCATCCGCGGCGCGAATTACGGTAAATTCCACTCTCTCTCATAGAGAAACAGTGGAATCCCGACTCGCTCCTCCCTCTTGCGCGAATCCACCGCAGGGGGGGGGGAGAAAGTAACATACACAGTATTTACGCGCGTACGCGCCGTAAACAATGCATGTTCTATGGGAGCAAGGAGCGCGCCCCCGTCCGCGCTCCAGTGACCCTGCTCCGTCCTGGCCCTTAGTCACGGCGATTGTTGGAGCTCAATATGGCCTCAAAATCCGTCGAAGGAATAGCCGTGAGAACACGGCTTAGTGAGATCACATTAGAGATGGCGAATGATTCCATAACGAATGGATTTCGTTACAATTTCAGGAAAACTTCGTTCGGAACGAAGATCGAACCTTTGTGGTACTTCGGTGAAGCGAAGTGTGCTTTTCGATTGATAAATGGGCTAGCGACACATGGCACTACCAGCATGAGGGCAAAGCACTCTGGCAGGAAGAAGAAGGGCGATAGCCTGCAGGACATGTCGCAGAGATGAAGCCAATCATGAGACCGGCGGGATCTGTGACGTTCACCGCGACTATATAGAGTCCTGGCAACGACGCGTGCGCGCGAGCTCATACCGCTCTCACTGGTGCTCATCAGGAGGTGCATCGCGCGGCTGATAAGCTCTACTCGAAGAATTGATTTTTTATATAGCGATTTCTGTGGGGATGTCTCAGATTGTCTCAGAAACTGTTTCTCTATCTGTTCAATATTTCTAATTTTTTAGTAGTATTGGATCTGCAAATCAAGTGTGCGCTCCACGTGCAGCTAAAGGCATATACATTCAATAACCAAGTGGATCTAAGCCAGGTCATGATTGTATCATTTAAAGAACAGCGTTCTACAATACAAATACAACTTACATTTTGAGATGTCTCAATTCTATTGCGCAATTACATCAGGGGATTTAGCGTTGGTTTTAGTCTGGTTGCTGCGTAGCGACCCACAGAAAACGTCATTTATCAACGCCAAATAATATAATTTCTCTGGTAGCCCTAATTCACAAGCAACACGCTTAATCTACATCACTGAATCTCCTTTTATGTGTGGCGTAGAAAAACACCGCAATTGTAACGACGCAACAAGCTACTATTTTGTGCGGCTCAATTCTTTGGCCGCAATTACATCCAGGGCTGTGGGGGGGGGGGGGGTGGGGGGGGTGTTAAGGTCGTGTTTGCTGGTGTGACTGACAAAAATAAACCGTCTTTTTCAACGCCAAAATAATATACATTTTTCCTGTAGCCTTAATTCACAGCAAAGGTTATTTACAACTGTATCACTGCTGTGTGGCGTAGAAAACACGCAATTGTAACACCTACAAAGCTAACTAGTTTTGTGCGGCTCGAATTCTTTGGCGCATTTTACATCCAGGTTTTAATTAAGCGTTGTTCTTAGCTGGTGTGCTGACAAAAATAAACCGTCTTATTTGCAACGCCAAGTATATAAAAGATTTTTCCTGTAGCCGAACATGTCATGTCCGAAGGTTAATTACAGGCCATTCTGTATTGCTTTTACATTTAGTAAAACACACAGTGTTTTTTTAAACGACACATACAAGTAAATTTTTTCCTGGCCATTATGTTGCATCGTAATTTATATCCAAGGGTTTACCCAAATTTGTTAAATGGTTCATTTGGAGTCAAAAACAGGTGTATATTTTATCATATACACGAACATCATCATCAAACAGTGTCTGTACATTTTAAACAAACAGTCATTTTAGACAGAGGGAGTGCAGTCTCTGCACCTCGAGTGGCAGTGGCACAAACATTTCCTGGAACAGGCCCAGGTCGCCGCACAGCAAGGGTACGTCGCAGCTGGGGTCACTCGGTGGAGGCCACAACTGCCGCTGTCATCTAGCGGCCGTGTGTTGTTCAGCAACCCAAGGGTTTTTCTTGATTGGTTGACGTATGTCATCCTCATTCTCTCCCAGAATACATCTGACACCACAGCCAAGAGTCGGTAGGAACCTCAGACACACCATTAGTTTGGCATGGCCTGGGAGCGGTCAGCGGCCCCCAACTGTCCTCAGCCCCGACCTCTGTCCCATCCGGTTTCCCTCAGCCAGAGATCTACTAAGGTGTCTGGTGCTCAGCGCCACCTAAAAGCAGGATGAACAATATGAGAGGGCAGTCAGCAGCTAATTGGCAGCGAAAATGGGGCCAAAATCGCCTGACTTCTGCAGTTAGGCGGCAAGTATAGTTTTTGAGAGTGGCATGGGGGGTCATGTTGTGAGAGGTTCAGCCTCGGCATAACCAAGACCGGTGATGAGGACAGCATTGACGATGAAACACAAATAGATGATGATGTAGCACGACCGCACATGGACCCGGGTGAGGCAAGGCTTCATCATCGACAGGGGAAGGGCGTCGGCCTTGCGCGTCAGGCAGCATCGCAGCCAGCAATGGGTCGTGTTGGCCGTGAGTCAGCAGGATAGCAGCAGTTGGATGTCGTGAGCCAAGCGGACACGGGGTAACAAACCCGCTTCGCAGGTCCCCAATAAAGTAGCGGCACAGGGGCTCAGCGAGGCAGCGCCGACAGTAGTCACACAGTGCGAGCGTTGTGCGGTAAAATCCGATACTCAGTCGGTGTTGGCAGTTCTTTGCTAAGACATGGAGGAGCCGAATATGGGTATATGATAGAATCTGTTGGGCAGAAAGTGCAAAAAAAAAACAAGCCCGTGGCCAGGGAGCAAACTTGGCACCACGCCCTGCGACACACATGCAGCGTCACCTAATCCGGGGCCTGGGAGTAAACTGGCGCAGATGTGGGGTCGCATCCTGCCGCCTCAGCACAGCAGCATCAGCAGGCGCCCGTGGCACCGCAAGTCCATTGCAGCCCAGGTCAGGCTCCACCACCTCTGCAAAAGGGAGCTGTATTCTCTTTGACATCAACTCCCGGACCCAGATGCTTCTGCCTTTCTCTCGCTACTCATTGCACTAGCAGTCGTTCAGCGAGCGATTGCAAAGAGACAACAGTATCGTCCCAACCATCCCTAAGGAGCCAGAAGCTCACCTTGCTCCTGTCCAAGTTGTTGGTACTGCAGTCCCTCCCTATTCCAAATGGTGGACTCTGCACCGTTCAGAGAACTAATGGCTTGTGCCGATCCGAGATAGAGAGTCTCCAAGCCGGATAATTTTCTGTTCAAAAAGGCAGTACCAGCAAATTCATAAATATGTATACAGAAGGTGGGTCAGTCCATGATCTATCGGTTTGTTCCAAGGATGCACGTGGTCAGACGCAGACGCTGGAGTAGTAAACTACGGTCAGGGCCAGTACATGTCCTTTATACCCCACTGGGTGAATTTGCTTCCTGCCCAGGCAAACCAACAACTTGTACAGGAGACGCCTGCATTTCCTCCTCCACGTTGTCAAACTGCGCTGCACCTGCGCCGATGTCCCGCCTCGCTCCTCCTCCACCGCCACCACCATCCTCAGCCTCCACAAGTTACTCTCCATCCATACCACAAGGGTGTTAGGGCACACGGTATCACGCAGTTCTACAACCTGGCTTTGCCTCAGCGAACGAAGTCAACAGGGGAGACAGCACCGCGTCAAGCACGCAAAAAAAGAAATCGATGTGTGGCTTTCTCCAGCGCCAACTGGCAAAACGGAACAAGGTGCACGGATAATGGTAGGAACATGGTGTCTGCGCTGCACCGAGGCAGGGATGGTCACATGCGCCCTGGCATGGCGCACAGTGTACAATCGACAACATAACAAATACAAATAGGGGGGCGAAACAAAAACTATCACAAACATGCAACCAAAAAATTGGTTTGTGAAAAGGTTTCCTGCGAAGTCTTGCCACCGATCTTCAGATCATTCTTGAATAATGGCCAGGAAACTGTGCATGCACTTTATCCATTCGTACAAATCCAGTAACACCCTCCTCGAGTTGCATCGGCAGAACAGCCTACCCCCAACAAACTCTGATATGCGATGTTTCCACCTGCAGGAATCTCCATCTTCACATTTGACCGACTGTATGACCAGATAAAATGCCATTAACTATTTTTTGATGAGACCAGGCAGACAGAAGTACTCCCCAGTGTAAGCTTGGATGTCAGCCAGTGGCAGCTCATGCGTGACACCTGCCGTTGTTGAGGCCATTCCGAGGAGGGACGTTTATTTTGTCCAGTCGCCAGGACTACGGGAATCTGAATAAGTCATTCCACTGTTCATGACTCCCTGGAACAGATGCTGAAAATCTGTCTGTGCAGGGGACTGGAGACGTGGCGACTACATCTCACTGCCACATGAGTCCTGTGGGGACGAAAAGGAGGAGGAGGATGAGGACATTGTAGCAGTAAGCATTGTCATGGAGAAATGCAGTGGGAATCTTTCTACCCAGGTGAACAACGCGAGGAGGAGCAGAGCAGCGGAGAGGTTGAAATGGAGATTTTGAGAAGACGAGGCAGATGACCCCCAAGCACCGTGGCAGATACAGTGGAAATGGAGGCAGGGAGCCCCACGATCACTTGTGCAGATGGCCCGCAGCTTCTTATTCATTGCCTGGCTAGTTACAGCGCAATAGTCAGCATCCGCAACGAGGGATACTTCGAGGCTCTCACCCTAATGGACCTCGCTACCGGTCCAAATGGGAGCCTTTTTCCCAGCTATTTAGAGGGGATGGACAAACTCAATATACTATAGGGAAATCCTCCGTAGTCAGTTTGGCTTTGCCTATGTGCCGCATCGCGCGTCCCTCCCTCTGACAGGTTCTGACCGGGGTGATTCCTCAGCGCATCACGTACTGACTGCCGCGGCTCCCTGGGGGAAGGTGGGGGGGTAGGTAGCAGTACCAGCTCCACTCAGCAGCAACCTAAGTCTGGAGTCACTGATGTGCAGCTTCCGTCACCCGCCTAGTGAGGAGGTCATTCGCCATCAGCAGCAGGACCTGGAGCAGTCCCTGAACCAAACAGGTGGTGGCCTACTTGTACAGCAACCTGCCACCGCCAGTAGAAAGATCCACTGGCAAACTAGGTGCAGCCAAAACTGGATGTGTGGCCGGTCAACTTGCCGATTTGCAGTGAGAAGCTTCACTGCCCTGCCAGTAGTGTGGCATCAAGCGGTGTTCAGTGCGGGCCAGGGGGCCATCGTACCCAAGGCAGAACCCGCTTGTCCACGGAATGTGGGAACGACTGACTTTGAGTCAAGATGAACAGGCGTGAGATCAGCAGGATTTCGCACACCAAGCCTTGAGGCGTCAGTCTGGGTTCAAACTACCTGCCTCAGCCACTATTCTGATGCCGACACCCGCCTGATGCCACACATCTGCTGACAGTTTCTCCATCTACCTACCACCATCTTTACCAGGGACTGGTATTGCCACCCACCTCAACACTCTGTCATTGTGCCACTCTATGACCTCATGCTGCTGCTGCTGTTGCTGTTGCCGTGACATCCACACTGTGTCATTGTGCCACTGTCTGACCTCATGCTGCTGCTGTGGCTGCTGCCATGTCCTCCACACTGTGTCATTGTGCCACTGCCTGACCTCATGCTGCAGCCGCCGTGACCTCCGCTCTCAGTCATTGTGCCACTCTGTGGCTTCCTCCTGTTTTGCCACCTCCAGAATGTCATTGTGCCACTCTCTGACCTCATGCTGCTTCTGTGACTCCTGCCGTGCCCTCCACACTGTGTCATTGTGCCACTGCCTGACCTCATGCTGCTGCCGCCGTGACCTCCGCTCTCAGTCATTGTGCCACTCTGTGGCTTCCTCCTGTTTTGCCATCTCCAGAATGTCATTGTGCCACTGCCTGATCTCATGCTGCTGCTGTCGTGTCCTCCACACTGTGTGATTGTGCCACTCTGTGGCCTAATACTGTTTTGCCGCCTCCAGAATGTCATTGTGCCACTGCCTGATCTCATGCTGCTGCTGTCGTGACCTCCACACTGTGTGATTGTGCCACTCTGTGGCCTAATACTGTTTTGCCGCCTCCAGAATGTCATTGTGCCACTGCCTGATCTCATGCTGCTGCTGTTGTGACCTCCACACCGTGTGATTGTGCCACTCTGTGGCCTAATACTGTTTTGCCGCCTCCAGAATGTCATTGTGCCACTGCCTGATCTCATGCTGCTGCTGTCGTGACCTCCACACTGTGTGATTGTGCCACTCTGGCCTAATACTGTTTTGCCACCTCCAGAATGTCATTGTGCCACTGCCTGATCTCATACTGCTGCCGCCGTGACCTCCACACTGTGTGATTGTGCCACTCTGTTGCCTTATACTGTTTTGCTGCCTCCAGAATGTCATTGTGCCACTGCCTGATCTCATACTGCTGCCGCCGTGACCTCCACACTGTGTGATTGTGCCACTCTGTGGCCTAATACTGTTTTGCCGCCTCCAGAAGGTCATTGTGCCACTGCCTGATCTCATGCTGCTGCTGTCGTGACATCCACACTGTGTGATTGTGCCACTCTGTGGCCTAATACTGTTTTGCCACCTCCAGAATGTCACTGTGCCACTGCCTGATCTCATACTGCTGCCGCCGTGACCTCCACACTGTGTGATTGTGCCACTCTGTGGCCTAATACTGTTTTGCCGCCTCCAGTATGTCATTGTGCCACTGCCTGATCTCATACTGCTGCCGCCGTGACCTCCACACTGTGTGATTGTGCCACTCTGTGGCCTAATACTGTTTTGCCGCCTCCAGAATGTCATTGTGCCACTGCTTGATCTCATACTGCTGCCGCCGTGACCTCCACACTGTGTGATTGTGCCACTCTGTGGCCTAATACTGTTTTGCCGCCTCCAGAATGTCATTGTGCCACTGCCTGACCTCATACTGCTGCCGCCGTGACCTCCACACTGTGTGATTGTGCCACTCTGTGGCCTACTCCTGTTTTTGCCACCTCCAGAATGTCATTGTGCCACTGTCTGACCTCATGCTGCTGCTGCCATGACCTCCACACTGTGTGATTGTGCCACTCTGTGGCCTAATACTGTTTTGCCGCCTCCAGAATGTCATTGTGCCACTGCCTGATCTCATGCTGCTGCTGTCGTGACCTCCACACTGTATCATTGTGCCACTCTGTGGCCTAATACTGTTTTGCCGCCTCCAGAATGTCATTGTGCCACTGCCTGACCTCATACTGCTGCCGCCGTGACCTCCGCTCTCAGTCATTGTGCCACTCTGTGGCTTCCTCGTGTTTTGCCACCTCCAGAATGTCATTGTGCCACTGCCTGACCTCATGCTGCTGCCGCCGTGACCTCCACACTGTGTCATTGTGCCACTCTGTGGCCTACGACTATTTTTGCCACCTCCAGAATGTCATTGTGCCACTCTTTCCTACTCTGTTTTTGCCACCTCCAGAATGTCATTGTGCCACTCTCTAACCTCATGCAGCTGTGGCTGCCGCCGTCACCTCCACACTCTGTCACTAATGTTGCCACCTGAGCTCTCAGCTTGTTTTTTTCCAGCTTTCGCTGGCATGACTTTATCAGGCTACATTCCCGCTTGAGTTTTTTGGTCAGTTTTGCCCTCTTAAGTGCCCAGGGAATTTTATAGTGAAGCGATTCTAAGAGCGGCGGCAGTCATGTGCGTGTCATACTAAAACACAACATTGTATGAAGACCAAAACCAAGCTCCCTCTGCATAGTAAACATGGTACAACGTTCTACAGCACCCTGCAGGCTCTGTGCAGCCTGGAAATAGCTGCTTTTTAACGCGATTCGTGCCGAAGTAATTCGGAACGAATTTATTTTTGTCGGAAAATTCGGCGAAGTGACCGAATCGAATTTTTGAGAAATTCGCCCATCTCTAATTACAATAGCCAAATGCACCTGATCTAGGTGGTGTACACCTTTGTCTTAAAGTGGTTGTCTCACAGCATTGATTCATCTTACCGCAGTCCTGTTTTCTTGGTTTCATTTTGAATTCAGGGGCATGTTTACTGGCTTCTACTAGGCTGCAGTAGAAGCCAGGTCTGTAGCTATAGCAACCAGTGCTGGCAGCCTATCATGAGAGCGTAAACAGGTCTGTAGCTATAGTGATCTGAGGAGCTGATGCAGCCCATACAAGAGGGGATATCAAGGATAGGTAGGATACTGTTAATGGACATATATTGCAAAGTGACTTGCTTTCGCCAGATCTTTAACATAAAAAGCAATCCTTGTAGCGAGACAACCCCTTTAAACAATTTGATACACGGACACATATTTTTTTTTATATTTGAAGGGCTGTTTCCACAATGCCCAGTTTAGGCATATCAATAGGATATGCCATCAATATGTTACAGTTGCGGGTCCCACACCGATCTCGAGAACACTCTCTGGAGCGTTTTGGGGGCTTGTTCTGGTGTGCAGGACACATCTTGATGGTATATTGTGGGTCAACCCCCTTAAAGGGGTTGTCTCACTATAAGGATCATAGATGAAAATGTGGGGACCAAAAATCTAAGGATGTACGTCCTTGGTTACTATTGGCAAAGTGCTGCGGTTTTAGAGAACGGGCTGGTTTACATGTGCTTAGCAACGGTGTTTGTTTACTGGGTCAGGGAAGCATTCTGTCCTGCCCAGGTCGTGCACATGCAAAGGAAAGGCAGTTAAGAGGAGGGGCAGGGATGTGTGTATTGGCAGGCAAGGAGGAGAAGCAGTGAGAGGACATGCAGGGGGGTGGTGTCTATTGTATCCTCTTCACTGCTTCTCCTCCTTGCCTGCCAATACACACATCCCTGCCCCTCCTCTTAATTGCCTTTCCTTTGCATGTGCAGGACCTGGGCAGGACAGAATGCTTCCCTAACCAGTAAACAAACACCGTTGCTAAGCACATGTAAACCAGCCCGTTCTCTAAAACCATAGCACTTTGCCAATAGTAACCAAGGACGTACATCCTTAGATTTTTGGTCCCCACATTTTCAACTATAATGTTCGTAGTGAGACAACCCCTTTAAGTAGTATAGCACCAGGGTTTCTTCCAGAAGAACTGACTAATTACAAATATGCTGCCAATATTCAAGAATTCAAGAAGAGGTCCAAAGCTGAGCCCAGAAACTAAATGCCTGTAAGTTTATGAAGGTTTTGTAAGAGGTGTTATACTGGAATACCTTAGAGAAAACAAAAAAGCTTAAATCCATGTCAGCATAGGTTTATTGGCTCCAATGAGGAGGTTAGTTCTAGACTGGGTCGGGGTGACGCATTGGATGCCATATATCCTTGATTTTTCTAAGGCATTTTATACTGTGCCACATAAAAGGTTGGTAAGTAAAATGAGAATGATCGAACTGAGGAAAATGTTTGCAAGTGGGTAAGTAACTGACTGAGTGATAGTAATCAGATAATGGTTATTAAAGGGGTTGTCTCACTACGTTGATTCATTTTACCTCAAACCTGTTTTCTTGGTTTCACTTTTAATTCAGGGGCATGTTTAGTGGCTTCTACTAGACTGCAGTAGAAGCCAGGTCTGTAGCTATAGCAAACCTATCAGCCTATCAGGAGAAAACAAACAGGTCTGTAGCTATAGCGACCTGTTTACATACATTTCATTAGAATTTGGTAGCATTGTCCTTAAACTGTATGACTTGGATCAAAGGTTTTAGATATCCTTTCACAAGCTTCTCACAATAGTTGGTAGGAATTTTGAACCATTCCTCCTGACAGAACTGGTGTAACTGAGCCATGTTTGTAGGTCGCCTTGCTCGCACCTGCCTTTTCAGCTTTGCCCATAAATTTTCAATAGGATTGAGATCAGAGCTTTGTGATGGCCACTCCAAAACATTAACTTGGTGATCCTTAAGCCACTTTGTATCCAGTTTGGCAGTAGCTTCGGGTGATTGTCCATTTGGAAGACCCATTTCCGCCCAAGCTTTAACTTCCTGGCTGATGTCTTGAGATGTTGCATCAGTATTGCCACATAATCTCCTTTCCTCATGATGCCATCTATTTTGTGAAGTGCACCAGTCCCTCCTGCAGCAAAACAACCCAACATGATGCTGCTACCCCGTGTGTCACAGTTGGGATGGTGTTCTTAGGCTTCCAAGTTTCTCCCTTTTTCCTCCAAACGTAATAATGGTCATTATGGCCAAACAGTTCAATTTTAGTTTCGTCAGACCACAGGACATGTCTCCAAATGTAGGCCTTTATTTCTGTGTACATTTGCAAACATTAATCTGGCTTTTATATTTTTCCTTTGGAGTAATGGCCTCTTCCTGGTAGAGTGGCCAGCCCATGCTGATACAGTACTTGTTTTACTGTGGATAATGACACAATGTTACCAACTTCCACTAGCATCTTCACAAGGTCTTTTGCTTTTGTTCTTGGGTGTATATGCACAAGTCAATCAAAATCAAGTTCATCTCTGAGACACCGAACCCATCTCCTTCCTGAGCGGTATGATGGCTGGCCATTTCCATCTTGTTTGTACTTGCGTATAATTGTTTGTACAGATGAACAAGGCACCTTTAGGTATCTGGAAATTGCACCCAAGGATGATCCAGACTTGTGCAAGTCCACAATTCTCTTCCTGATATTTTGGCTGATATCTTTAGACTTTCCCATGATGTTACACACAGAAACAGTGTGTTTCTAGTGTGAATTAAAATACATCGACAAGTGTGTCTCTAATTAACTCAGATGTTGCCAACAAACAGAAGCTTCCAAAGACATGACATCATCATATGGACTGTCCCAAATTGTTTAAAGGCATAGTAATCCTAGTGTATGTAAATATTTGACTTCGCAGAAAGTAATAAAAATGCCTGAAAAATTATCTCTCATTATTCTGGCATTTGACAATTAAAATAATTTTGGTTTCTAATTGACCTAAAACAGGTAAGGTTTATTCTGATTTCATGTCAGATAGTGAGAAAAACATGTATATGTGTCTTTTTATATAGTATATGTAAACTTCTGGTTTCAACTGTAGTACTAAGCTGTGTAAGATAATTAACACAATGGAGGATAGTTTACTGTTACAAATAAGTCTGGATTTGTTGGAGGCCTGGGCAGAGAAGAGGCAGATGAGGTTTAACACAGATAAATGCAAGGTTATGCACATGGGAGGGAAAAATCCATTCCTTGATTACTTGTTAAATGGGAAAACACTTGGTAAACCTGACATAGAAAAGGACTTGGGAATCGTAGTGGACAGTAAACTTAAGTGTAGCAGCCACTGTCAGGCAGCAGCTGGCAAAGCAGACAGGATTATGGGGTGTATTAAGAGGAGCATGGAGGCACATGATGAGAACATTATTCTCCCATTATACAAGTCACTGGTCAGACCACACATGAAATATTTTGTACAGTTTTTGCCAATGAAGCAGAAGAAAGACATAATAAAAACAATAAAATGAATGGATGTACTACAATTCCCAGAGAGATTATCAGAATAAAAAAATAAAAATACAGCTGAGCGGAGATGACAGGAACAGTTTACTGCTGCCCCTGCTCATTTGCAGTGCACACTCACTGTCGGCCTGTCGGCTTCCTACACTTCGGCCCTGTGGTAATGTGAACACAAGGGCTCAGTAACTGCCTGAGCTGCTAGGTCTTAACAGACCCAGATCAGCTCTGTAGTTAGTATGGAGTTAGATGGATTTTTAATATATGACACTACGCACTATATCAGTCCCAGTCACAGGGGACATTAGAACAACACGTGAGGTAAAAAGGCCCCCGAAGATCTTTTTCTGACTCTATGGGCGGCACAATATGTAATATAAAATAATAAAAAACACACATGAAAAATAAAATGTTATTAAAATAAATACTAACAACCCAAACCACAACTTTCGACCTTCCCCCCACCCTCCAACAACCCTAAAACGTAATATCACCTGTGTATAAATATCCATCATGGAAAAGTGACATGATTACAAAACGAATTTCAGTGACACTTTTGCTATTTTCCCTCATTTTTAGAAGAAAAAAAAAACTAATGTTAAAATTACATAAAAATAGAGCCTAACATATCACAGAAAAAAGGTGAAAAAATTTGTACAAAAACCAAGTGCAAGAAAGCGTTATAGCTTTCAAACCGGCGAGTACTAAAGTAAAGGAAAATGTGCTTGGTCAGGAAGGGGGATAAACAGCCTGGTCAGGAACTGGTTAATAAAAAAAACATGCATGTTTTTTTTATTAATTGCTTGTGCTTTGATGCGGTTGAAAAATGCAACAAAAACGTAATGCTAGAGCCCAGCCTAAATTGTTTAGAAAGGTGTTGTGACTACACAAGACTTTAGGACAATAAATGATGACTCTCTTACAGCACTTCTGTATAGAATTTAGGAAATTGAAAGGAGCCTGCTGTTAATAAAGGCAGTTTCACTGCAGTTTGGTACTGCAACAGAAAAACCCACCAAAATGCCACAAAACTGCACTGTGTGAAAGCATCCTAGCAGTCATGCACCTGTGTCCATTATGTGACTAGGTCATTTACTTATCCAGTAGAAATAAAGAATAAAGGTTCCTTGTAAATGACAGCAAGCAGAGATCTTAAAGAGGTCCTGTGGCATCTCCTGATTTGTCTGTTTTTTTAAATCCTTGTGTTCCCTATGAAATAACAATTCTGGAGCCTCTTCTCTTATAACTCTTTTATCACTCTGTGCGTTACTGAATCAGCTGGGTGTTACCAACTGAGGTGTGTCTCTAGAGGTTGTGACATTGTCCAATCAGTGCTGACAGTCAGTATGTGCAGGGACACACCCCCTTGGAAAACTAGAATGGCAACACCCATCTGACTGATTCAGTAACAAACTACAGCTTATAACACAGAGTTATAAGAGAAGATGCTCCAGAATTATTTCACAGGGAACACAAGGATTTACTAATCTAGACATGTCAGGAGATGTCAAAGGTCCTCTCAAAGAGAACTTGTCACATAGGTTATGCCCCCCTTGCTGAGGACAGCACAAGCTAGTGTCAGATATGCTGTTTCCAGTGCTGTGTCCCAGACAGACATGCTGTTTCCAGAAGTAAGCCTGGCCCATCCAAAGCGAGCCCTGTTATTCACAAGTTTCTACCTATTCAACATAAAAGGTTGAATCAGCTGTGAGTGGATGGGGCTAGCTCAGGTTGGGAGGGGCTGACACCTGCTCATGAATTAAGTGGACTTTTTTCTGGCAGAACAGACTAAAAACTGCCAGATTTTAGCATTAAATGCTCTGAAATTGCTGCATCTTATAGAATAAGGGACACAGCGCTGGAAACAGCATGTCTGTCATTAACCCCTTACCGCTGCAGCCAGTTTTGGCCTTCCTGACAGAGCCCAATTTTTGAAATCTGACGTGTCACTTTCTGTGAGAATAACTTTTGACACTTTTATCTATCCATTTGATTCAGAGACTGTTTTCTCATGACACATTGTGCTTTAAGTTAGTAAGAAATTTTGGTCCAAACAATCCTTGTTTATTTGTGAAAAATATCGAAATATCATGAAAAATTTCTGCATGTAAGACAGATCGTTACAGCTTGTTAGGTAGAGTCCCTTGATGGATAGATCCGTGCGGGCGGAGACGTGTTGGCTCCAGAGACTGGGGTGTGGGCCAACATTGGGCCTGTTGGATTTTATTGCTAATTGTATGTCTTCCCACCCCCCCCCCCTTTTTTTTTGTTTCTTACTTTCTTTTCTCTTCCATTCTAACATATTATTACAAATAGGGCTATGCCCTGTTCTCATGTGACTCTCATTTTCTGAAAGTTTCTTATACACTTGTTGTATTATTATCACCTTATATTTTACCCTGATTGGTGCGGAAATTCACACCTGAGTTATTTTGCTCTATGTTATTCCTTGATACATTTGAATTGAATAATTGTACCTGTTTGATACCTTGCACACTTTGTCTTTCAATAAAACTCTCTTTTGAAAAAAAAAAAATACAGATAGTTATTCCACTCAAAATAGTTATAATTAGCATCTACCATATGTCTATTATAGGTTGGCATCAATTTTTAAATGTCTTTTTTTTACATTAGGAGGTTTAGAAATTCATTTAGAAAGTCATTTTTCACATTTTCAAGAAAATTTGCAATATACATTTTTTAAGGGACCAGTCCAGTTCTGACATGGCTTTGAGGGGGCCTGCATGCTAGTAACCCTATAAATGACTCCATGTAAGAAACTAGACCCCTTAAAGTATTTACAACAGTGTTTAGGAAATTTGTTAACTGTCAGGAAACAGCCCGGCCCACTCATGGGTCGATGACATGACTTGGGGTGTATCGTGACGTTGCGCTCCCTCTAGGGGTGCACAAGGTCAGCCGGATACAGTTTCACAGTTAACCCTCGTCCACACGGGCACAGGAAGACCCAGGGAGTGCGAGAGGATACCCCACTCGCCCACAACCCTAAATGGCTGGGAGAGACCTGTTTACCCACACTGGTGAAACAGAACTCTTCCAGCCCAGTAGAGTGCTACCAGTTTCTCGTTGGCTGTAAGCCTGGTACGTTACAGACTTATAGCAGGCCCGAAACCTTCCTTGGGTAGCGATATTTAAGAGACCGAGCCAAACGGACACATGAGATCGGTGATCAAGACAACAGATTAGCTCAGAATTAAAGTTTATAGATTTAATTGCCTTGGGGAGCACACTAGACAAGCAATATATACATAGGGACAATATTATACAGATACTGGTCAGAGGTGCAAATACAGATATGGATACAAAGAGGCAGCAGATGTGTCTATTTACCTTAGGTTGACCTTGTGCTGAGAACACATGGGGGGGTGAATGTGGCCTTGCTCTTGAGTGTGAATGCTCCTGGAATGCTGGTGAAGATACCCCCCCTCCAATGAAACAATGATGGGCAAAGCCGGGTTTCGACTTAAAGTACTGGAATATCCCCCGTTGCACCCTTTTCCCACCTCATGTCACCCTTTCACGCCCCTGGGACGGTCTTCACTCTCCTCCCTCTCGGGCCATGCTGGTTTTGGCTTTGAACATAAAATGGGTCTTACTGCGGCAGGGAATTGGGACAGAACCGAGCCAGTGATACCAACAGAACCGGATGGGCCTAAGCTGCGACCTGGTATCAAATCCTACTTGGTTTCTAATACCAGCCTTGGGTTTCTCTCTTCCCCTGTGCCCTACAAATGTGGGAGTGACAGCTATACGTGTGGGAAGTTTCATATTTAAAAATATAAACTGGGGCTGACCTGTGATGCATGATTCTCCCATAAATCCTTATGAAAGATCGGCACCGCTCAGACTGATATGGCTCTTTGATTCCGGGGTCTAAGAGCCCATGTGTATTCTAGCCTGGGCCAGGTGCTAACGAAATTAACTGACAATGCTTTGAAGCTTAGACCCTCCTGCTGAGCAGGTTTCCTATAGAAGGAGCACTTGGGCGTTGCATCTGAATTGGGGCCATGTGCCTTTTGCCTAATTGATGCTTCCTGGTGACATGTGTGCACAGCGGGGAGCTTGAGTGACTTTTGCAATCTAAGTGAATTTGAAGTTGAAGGAGGGTGACTTTTGTCATCTCTTGTCATTTTTCTTCACATTAACCCTTTAGGTATTTCACAGAAATGAAAGCAAAGCGGAGGTGCAATTTCAAAAGTTCACTTTTTTGGCAGATTTTTAGTTTTTATCCATTGTTCACAGGAACACAATAGATCTGACCAGATAAATGCAACTTCATATTGATTCCCCAGATACTGCCGTTTTCAGAGATATCCCATATGTGGCCCTAGTAACTATTTGGCTCAACCACAAGCCTCAGAGTAGAAGGAGCACCTACCGGACTTTGGTGTCTCATTTTCAATATGACTTTATTAAGGTGCCATTTCAGGTTTGCAGACACCCTAAGGTGCTAAAACTTAATAAACACCCCTAAAAAGACCCCATATTGGAAACTACATCCCTTAAGGGATATATCCAGGCGCGCAGTGAGTATATTGACCCCACAGGTGATTCACAAATTAGGCTGTGAAAATGAAAAAAATTATTTCTTTCCAACAATCTGCAATTTTAGCTTAAAATGTTTCATTTTTACAAGTACAATATAACCCTATATATGGATGTAAACTGCTGTTTGGGCGCATAGCAGGGTGTAGAAGGAAGGGAGCGCTACTTGGCTTTTGCAGTACAGATTGTGTTGGGTGCCATGTCGCATTTGCAAAGCGCCCAAAGTACCAGAACAAGTGAAACCTTCCAGCAGTCCCCCCATTTTGGATTTAACACCCCTAATGGATCTCATCTAGGAGTGTACTGTGCATTTTGGGCGCACAGGTGTTCCATAGTTTTTTAAGCTCTGGGCCATGAGTGGGGGTAACGCAGTTCTACCATTGTTTTTTTGTGCTTCAATTTTACAGCGTTCGCCGTGTGGTATAAGTGACATAATAACTTTATCATATGGATTAGTACAATTACAATTATATACATTTTATATCGTTTTTATGTTTTATTACTTCTACACAATAGAAATGCATTTATAAAAAATTGTGTTTTCATGTCATCATAGTCTGACAGCCATAACTTTTTTATTTTTCTGTATATGGAACTGATTATGGGCTTTTTGCGGGATGAGCTGACGTTTTTATTGGTACCATTTTGGGGTGCATAAGACACTTTGATCACTTTTCATTAAGGTTTTTGTGAGGCATTTTGAACAAAATACAGCAATCCTGGTAGTGTTTTTTATTTTCTTTTTTAACAGCGGTCATCATGCGGTATAAATGAAATGCTACCTTTACTCAGTAGGTCGACACGATAACATCAATACTCAATTTTTCTGTTTTACTGCTTTTACACAATAAAAACACTTTTATTCAAAAAGAAAACATGTTTTTGCATCGCCATAGTTTGAAAGCAACAACTTTTTTATTTTTCTGGGTACGGAGCTGTGTAGGGGCTTGTTTTCTGTTTTTTTGTGGGATGAGTTGACGTTTTTTATTGGTATAATTTTTGGGGGACAAGACTTTTTGATCAGTTTTAAATCCATTATTTAGAAGGCAGGGTGAAGAAAACACTGCAATCCTAGTAGTGTTTTTATTTTTAACAGGGCTCACCATGCAGTATTCGTGACAAGTTAGTTTTACTCCCTGGGTGGAAACGATTACGTCGATACCCAATTTATATAGTTTTCTTTTTCATTGTATAAAACAATATTTATGCATCGCTGTCTTCTGATAGCCATAACTTTTATTTATAACTTCTATTCTTCCGTATACAGAGCTGTGTAAGGGATTTTTTTGTGTGGAATGAACCGATGTTTTACTTGGTACCACTTTGGTGTTTATATGAGTTTTTGATTGCTTTTTATTACATTTTTTGTGCTGCGGGATGAAGAAAAATCGCAATTCTGTGATTTTTTTAAAGATGTTCAACGTGCGGGTTAATTAACATGACAGATTTATAGGGTAGGTTGTTACACACTAAGCGATACCCAATATGATTTTTTTTTTCTTTTTTTGGGGTGACGAGCGTAAAACACGGTGTACGTGTTTTTATTTTATTTTTCCTGTTTGTGTTACACTTTTTTTTTTACTCACTCGCCTACTTTCACTTTTCCCAATAGGGGAAAAGTGATCTTTAGATGGCATGCACTGTATGCGCCGCAGTACGCCAAGTGTTTTAGAAGTTCGTGCTGATCAGTGCAATTATGCACCGAAACACGCCCCGCAATTACGCCGTGTGAACATACCCTTAGGGTGTTGCGCTGCAGTCCAGATACAGTGCTTCACATATTTCCTGCCATCCTGTAACCAGCTTTACTATTGTCCAAAAACACAGGGTAGCCCTGCAAACTATAATAATAAAAAGGTTTTTTTAAAAAAAAAATTCCATATTAACTGCCATTGCGCTAAAATAAAAAAAATAACTGGTACATACCTCTAACAAAACAAATGTTGTACATGCAGGTAGGTAACCGCTGAGGTCTGTGATGAGTCACAGCATCACGAGCCATAATTATGACTAATGTAGGAGTCACTACATGTATGGTGGCATTATTTTTACCACTGCCCTAGGATAGAACTACAAAGACACGCGCACACTTTTGAGGCAAATTTGTATATACAGTACAGTGGGACTCAGGACTGTCCCAATGTACTGCACTGCAAATGGGCAGGGTATATACAAACTTGCATCAAAAGCATGCATAAGTATCAAGCAAAAGATCCGCCCATGCTTTGATAGATACTATGCAACCACATAGCATGTGGAAAGCATGTAATTTTTCACAAATATGTTTAAATCTAATTCGTGAATATGCCAGTATTAAAAAAAAAACAAAAAAAACTATGTTACTAAGAACTTGTGAAAAGAATAACAGTGTGGTACCAAGTTAGCCAGCTGAAAAATGTTTGATTGTCTTTAGTGAGAAAAACATAATTGCAATTTTGCAGATATGACACCGCTCGATGGGTAACAAAAAAGGGGGATGAAAGTGTATTCTCTAGGTCACTGTGAGAGATGACTTATTGAAGCACACCAGGGAGCGGAGTCTTTACCAGAGCCCGGTATTCACCAGAGCCCACTGCAAGGCAGGTTGGACTTCGTTGTGAGAGACTACCAGGTCACTACCCCTGACGTGGCCGCTCGCGGTGACTGCGAGGGCGCAACATGGTACCAGAGGTGCAGACTGAGATGTGGTCAATGGACTGGTGGTAAGGTCAGGGCAGGTGGCAGGCAAACGTGGCCAGGTCACTCATGGAAGGTCAGGGCAGGCAGAGAATAGTCGTGGTCACAAGTATTGGTCAAAATCCAGAAAGCGTAAATGTAGCAAGGATAAACATAAGGAAAGCACACTAATACACTGGTGATGGTAACAGGGTGAAGTGACCTGATAAAGGGTCCAGTGCCTGCTGATTGGTAATCAGCTGAGCGTTGATCTTTCCATCTCCGAGAGCTGGCTAGCACGCGCCTTAGGGAGCAGGTATGCATGCACTGGCCAGAGACAATGAGCAGGAGAGGAGAGAGGTGAGTAACGAGTGGCCCGGGGGAAATAGACACGAGTGGGGACCGTCCGGAGTGGGGACCGTGGTGCGCATCGTGACACAATGGTTGCCTGGGCAGCCAGACACCAAATAATGACCTCCGGGTTTGCCAGGTATTAAGCTTGTTAGGCCCTTCCAGAGACAAGGTTTAATAGGCTTCCTGTCACAGGCATAATACATGGAAACAACGTAACATACAGTTATGCATTGCAGTGTATTACAAACGCAATCTAGTTCTATAGTGGAAAATAATAAATAAATACCAACAACAGCCTTATGGAAAAATCAATCTTTATTACACCAAATAATACAAAACAATAACAGTGAAACAATAAAAACCTAACAAAAAAATAAAATATACACAAACCACCCAACAGAAAAAGGCTACTACTCTCCACCATCTATGAGTAAATAAGCTGAAGAAAATACATTTAGGCAAAGAAGTACAAGCATATAAGAACTAATGCAATATAAAACATACTTAGCCAACCAGCCACCCACGTGTGGAGAGGAGCCAAACCCCGACGCACGTTTCGCTCAAACACTTCCTCAAGGGGGAAGTGGGACAACAACAAAAAAAGTTTGAACATGTAAAAAAATAAAGTAAATAAAAAACAAGCACAAAACCTGTTTCCTGAATAAAAAAAATTTTGCTTTGTAAATAAAATTAAAAGGTACAGATAATAGGTATTGAGATATCCGTAATACTCCAATCTAAAAAACATCTAATTTGTACAGTAAAAAAATAAAAAAACATGCCAGAATTGCATTTTTTTTTGCTCATCCAGCCTCAGAAAAAACTAAATCAAAAGTGATAAAAAAAACTTTTTTGTACTCCATAATAAGTGGGGTGTAGTTCCTTTTCTTCAATTGGAATATTTGATTATTTAAGCAGAATTTCTGTGGCACGCTAAACAGCAAGCATCTCTAACGGCAAGTAGAGACAATATTATTAACAAGTAGTGACCATGAAGTTGTGCGAGGGAGATGGGTCCAAGCTGAGGTTTAGCACCTGGGCCCATAAGCCTTTACACACACCCCTGTGTTCAGACCTCTATATTTGTCATAAAATAACCATCATTATTATATTATGCCTGATGAAGAGACCTGAGTTGCCCTGAATGTTTGCTACTTAAAGGGGTTTTGCCATGAAGTAAAATTGGGAAGTTTGGAAATTAAATAATAAACATTTTCACCATTCATTATTATTAAAAATTCTGCACCATTGTTGTTTTAGCTGCTCCGTTAGTGATCCATTGTTTACAGCTCATCTCCAGGGGATACGACCAGGGCTGAGAGCTCCGCACTCCTGGTCAGACATCACCTCTCCTCTCAGGCAGCTACTGAGTTTTCAAACCCCAGGTGCTGTCACTCTACTCCCGTCCTCTGTATTCCTTAGTAATTAGTCAAATAGTGCAAATAAATAAAAAGAAACCTCAATGAGGTCTGTGCATTGATAAAGAGGAAAAAAAATCCATAGGTTTGGTTCCCACAGGGATTCAAACCAAGGACCCTTGTGCTATAAAGCAAAAATGTTAGCTCTGAGCTACAGTGTAGCTACTTACAATTCTATACATAAACAGACCTTTCTTTCACTAGAGAGAGGAAAGATATGGTGATGTCAACCTGCTGGGTCACATGATATGTAGTTCAAACAAATCACACACCCCCTTCTGAGCACACAGAGCTGAAGAGCTGGATGCAGGAGTATGAAATGAGATCGTGGCAAAACCCCTTTAACATCATCTCTTTATTTAGCCATTAAAAGGGGCCAGATCTGTGTTAACAACCCTGGTTGACATGGAAAACAAACTAAACTTTGAACAGAATGAAACCAACCAGCAGTTCGACACAAGTAATATACAAAGTGTGCATCAAAAATAAAAGTATGGGCTTAGCATTAGATGACGGACAGCAAGATGGATGAGGACAAGGACACAGATGGAGATGGAATGATTACCTAAATCCAAAAACCAAGATACCAAGCAATACCTGACCCTAAGAACTAATTTTCCACAAAACTGTCCCTAAAAACCAGTCCCTATCGCTGACTCTAACATCAGACACCCCCGACCCTAAAAGCATCCCTAACAATATCCCTCAGCTATGCAGAACCAAATCAAATAGAGAAGTAGCAAAGAGAACTCAAGAACAGGACACATTGAAAAACTAACACAGGGAGGAACTAAAGCTATCAGAGAAATAATGAGAAACAGGGCTCTAGCTAACTGGGTGCAGAATACTGAGCCAAAAAGACTCAAGGACTAATACTTAAGATACTTGAAACAGAATGTTAGCAGATCACAAGACTCAAGGTCTCAGCTTAGCAGTATACTCTGCACCAGTCGCCAAGTGAAGCTTTATACAGGACTAGCCTTCAACCATTCCCCCTAATCAAACTGACATGTGCTGAATGGACAGCTGATCAGTCCTGGGGGTTGCATAGGATCATTCTCACTGAAGAATAATAAAACTCTTTAGGAACTTGTATACATTCACAGAGATAAGATCTATATGCTGCAGAGAAAAACACATCCTAAACTCATCAGCTAGTTAACAAAACCATCTATGATACTTTTAATGACATCAGTGTGCCAACATTAATTACCATCCTTCAGTCAGTTCTTCTGGCTGCCATTGTTTGTTGCCTCGCTCCATTACAGGTCACAATATGGCTGCTGTTCCTGTTTCTGCTCCTCACAGGACCTTCTTCTCTGCTCTCCCCATGTCAGCTCCTCACACAACCGTCTCCAAGACTTCTCCCGTGCATCCCCCATACTCTTGAAATAACTAGCACAACACATTAGTCTCGCCTCAACTTTTAAAAGTGACCCAAAAACCCATCTCTTCAGTCTACAACTTACAATAAGGGCTTGTCCCCACGGCACAGGTTATTGGTCGGTTTTTCAGACGGTTTGCAATTTTACAAACCATCTGAAAACTGACATGCAACTCTCCCCCATAGACTTCAATAGAAAATCCGTAAAGCAGTCCCCACTGCACGGATTTTTTGCCGGTTTTTTACTCCGCTGGCGGTTTGAAAAACTTAGAACGTGTTAATTCTTCTGCCCGGTTTTCGGGCAGAAGATGAACATAAGGGTGCAAAGGGGAACGGCTTGAATCTGCAAGCAAAATCCATCACCCTGCTTGACAAAAAAAGACTAAATACCAGTCGGGAAATACAGAAAGTGGTATGTATTTGGAAAAGTTTTTTAGCCTCCAAAAACGCACCTCGTTGTTTCCTATGGGGATTTTACATGTGTAAAACGGATCAAGAATTGACAGGTCACTTCTTTGTACACGTCCGGAAAACGCTATACGATTATGTATGTAAAATAAGCATAGTGTGAACGACTGTATGTATTTTATATTGAAATCACTGAGATATGACAGGAACATTGTTAAATACGTATTTTGTTATGTATTTCAGCATGTAACATGTACAGTGGGGAATAAAAGTATTTAGTCAGCCACCAATTGTGCAAGTTCTCCCACTTAAAAATATGAGAGAGGCCAGTAATTGACATCATAGGTAGACCTCAACCATGAGAGACAAAATGAGGAAACAAATCCAGAATCACATTGTTGGAAAGAATTTATTTGCAAATTAAGGTGGAAAATAAGTATTTGGTCACCTACAAACAAGCAAGATTTCTGGCTCTCACAGACCTGTAACTTCTTCTTTAAGAGGTTCCTCTGTCCTCCACTCATTACCTGTAGTAATGGCTCCTGTTTGAATTGTTATCAGTATAAAAGACACCTGTCCACAATCTCAAACAGTCACACTCTAAACTCCACTATGGTGAAGACCAAAGAGCTGTCTAAGGAAACCAGAAATAAAAATGGTAGCCCTGCACCAGGCTGGGAAGACTGAATCTGCAATAGGCAAGCAGCTTGGTGTGAAGAAATCAACTGTGGGAGCAATAATTAGAAAATACAAAACCACTGATACATACCACTGAGCATACCCTAAGCTCTCACAGGCAGTGTCCTCTCTCCTTCCATATAGCTGTGAGTTATTTATTGTCATTACTGTACCTTGTTTTGGTCTTATGAGAGGTTTTTAAACCCCCCCCCCCCCCTTCGAATGTACAGCGCCCCAGAATTGTTGGTGCTTTAAAATAGATAATAATAATACTAGTGTAGATATAAAGGGGTTGTCTCCTAAAATAACTTCTGTCTGTATACCCTAGTAGGGCATATGTACACCATCAATAGCGACTACTTCTCAGAATATCCAGTCACTCTGTAGAAGCAGCAACTGTTTTGGTTTACTGAAGCTGTCCTTCTTTTACATGCAGGGCCATATTTGCCACTATGCCTCCGAGGGCAGCAATGTTTTCGGGCACAGCTCTTAAAAAAGTGAAAAGTTTTTTTGTACTGTTAGCTGTTGCCCTCAGTTGCCTATGGAAGTATTTTGTCTGCATGTGACAACCACAATATGGAAACACAACCTTAATGAGTGTGCAATCAGTTAGTGCCTAACTACACTGACAATACATAAGAATGACTGCCATGAGATACTACCTTTACCCTGCAGCGGAAACTGACCACCTCTTCCCCGGAAAAATCAGCTTTTTTGCCTGGGGTGCCAGAGTGGGACATATGACAGACAGCTTTTCGTCCATTTCAGAAGGGGTTGTCTTAAATTCGGATCTCCCACAGAATGCACTGACAATAATTAAATCACCTGTGCAATGCTAAGGAAAGCCAGAAAACACGACCTGTTGGTGGGCCTTGAGGAATGGGATTGAGGACCCCTGCTGTATTAGATAGAGCATGCAACATTAAAAAAGTGCATGCATGAACTATGCTTGTTTAACACTTATTGCAGAATTTTTTGCTGCGCTTTTTGAGGCTGCACCGCACACACCCCCTCCAAAAAAACAAACATGAAAGGATGAGCATAGCGATATAGGTTAAAATTATGTCTGTCTGAAGCAACCACAAGAGGGAGATCACTACTTAGAATTTAAACAGCTCTTATTGAACTCAGAACTAAATTTGTATGCACTCTGCTCCTTCTAGTGGTAGCATACATAATGTAGCATTTCTCTTAGATGCTGGATTTCAGGACTAGGAAAACGCCTTGTGGTGATAAACTGGTGTGAAATGTATCATCATATGATTACAGGATTAGCGGAAAGATATTGTGTAAGTGACATTTGAATTGCGTGTGCCTAGATTCATTGGTGACAGCTAATTTGTCACTAATTTAGTGCGACTGTGTGAAAAGGTTGTATTCGTGTAAGGGTGTAATTACAGGCGGTAGATGTGTTTAAGAAATTTGTGACATATAAAATCATTGGCATTCATCCCAATGAGGCTTTTAGATGCTGGAAGAACTGCAGTCAAGCTATTAGAAAGTATATTACTTGTGCTGATCTAAGGGGATGTTCACACGGTGTGTTGGATCCATTTTTGGATCCGTTTTTGATCCGAAAAAACGCATCCAAAAGCGATGCATAAAATGCATCCAAAACGCATCCAACACGCAGGTGCGTGTTTGGCTGCGTTTTGCCTGCAGCAGGAACACACCCTATATTTTTAAATAGGGCGTCTGATGCGTCTTTCAGATCAAGAATTGCGTCTGCTGCGTCTTTTGGATCAAGAATTCACATGACAGTTCTTTGAACGGATCCAAAAGACGCATCAGAAAGACGCATATAAAATACGCATCTAAAACCGGATCCAACATAACCGAACACTTGTGAGTATAACAAATGGATTCTTTGGTTTATATACAACAAATGCACGGCAAGAATTTACATGCAGTTTGTGAACAGAACCAAACGGTAAATGACTAAAGGGTTTGTTCACAGCCTCCCATCTTAGGTATAGGAGTATATTCTACCATTTACCTTGGACGAAAGGCTCTGACATAGACCATATATTGATATGTAGTGAAACCCTATGGAAACATTCCCTGGAGTTTACAGCAAATGTGATATAAACCTTTCTTGCCCTATGTCATACAGCTTGCAGGTCATATCCAGTTACACTTTAGTAGTGGGAAGACATGGGCTAAGGAGCTGAGCCCACCACATCACCAGGTCTAGAACATACTCTGACACAGAGGCATAACTAGAATTCATAGGGCTCTATGGCAAATTAGCAAATAAACAGAAGCAGCAACATAAGTAGCAATAATTAAAAGGTATAAATAGTAGTGGCCAGATAGCAGAAAGAGCCTCACCTTGTTATTCCCTACAAAAAGGTAAAATGTTCTAACACCTCACTGGGCCTCTCGAACTCTGGGCCCCATAGCAATAGCTCCTATGGCTATAGATATGCCCATGCTCTAATATCCTATTGCAACGACCAGGGAGTAAATAACTCTGACCCCTGATCTTTAGTCAATAGCTACTGCAGCATCTAAATGGTGATAGAGAAGGAGGAAGCATCCTTTAGGACTTGATTACAGGGCACCAATGTTATTTTGTGGCAGTCGGAGGCCTAATGAAGATCTTTAGGTCTGCCATTCCTATAATCCCACTAGGCTCTGCCAGAGGCATTACACCAACAGACGTAATACACAGTAGTATAGTATTATTGCAGTGTATTATATCTGCTGTAAAGCAACTGCCTGCGCAGGCCCACTAGTGGGGCTAAGCAAATATGTAAAAAAATGCAATAAAATCTTAACATTTACAAAAAAGGAAAACAAAACCAGAATTGCAATTATTTTTTGTTAAAGGGTTTTGCTAAGAAGTCAGTTCCTTAGCTATCTGATCAGGAGACAAAAAAGTCACGGGTGGGGGGGTGGCAACGGGGGGGGGGGGGGCAGGGAGGTGGAGTGGGTCTGAGCAGAGACGCAGTGGCAGAGAGTGTCTACAATGTTTACACAGTCACTTGCTAGCTCCTTCATGTTCCCTGTCATCAGATAAGAAGTGCAGACAGCGCAAGCCCAGCCAGATCAGCTCCTGGTCGTATCTAATGTAAACTGTCAGGTAACTAAGGGCAGGGAAAGAAAGCTGTAGCTCTCAGAGGCTTCACTTTTTGTAATCACATATATTTAGAAAAGTGATTAAATACCCATTTTGGAGGATCCCACGTCAACATTATATCGTGGCAAAACCCCTTTAATCCTGTCTGCCAAAAGATGGAAGAAAGTTCTCAAAACATTGTATCAAATGGCACCAATAAAAACAACAGCTTGTACTCCCCCCCCCCCCCCCGAAAAAAAAAACAAAACCCGATAGATCATAATGCATGAGCCTCTATGATAAAGTTGGCACGTCTCTAGACAGTCTGGTCTTAGTTTACACTGTCTAAGCATTAGGCAGGATTAGGAAATCTGCTAGCGCATTTGTTTGTGGCTTTTTATCACTTTGTTTCTACCAGAGGCAGGGTGTAATAGGAAAGCTGTAATAGCACACTATTCTGCAATCCTACAGTATGTCACACATTAGTATCGCAAAGACGTGTACAAGTGTTTGTGCACCTTTGTGGTCAAAAATTGCCAGTACAATTTTTTTTAAAGTTATAAAAAATCTATATTAAAAGTTTAAAACATCTTGTTCTCCCACTTTGCATATAAAGAACATAATGTCCAATCTATCAATATATAACCTTATATATCCTACATGATGAATGCCATAAATTAATGCCTTGCATGAAAATGTTTTGGGGGTCACAATGCCTCCACAAAAACTGAAATTAAAAAAAACCCAAAAAAGTTAAGGTAAAAAAAAAAGCCCATAAAACCACCACTCAAACCGCAAAAGACAAGCCCTCTTACAGGTCCAAAGACAGAAGAAAAAAAAAAATTTGGGATTTTCCGGTTTTCGCCCGCCATATGGGGCTTAGAACGGGAGCTCCTGGACTATCGGGCGTCCCCGCAGCTGAACCCGACAACTTGGCCGCCAACACCCACAAGGGGGGACGGGCCTGGGACTTACCGGCACCCCAAAAACAAAACGCGACCTCTAGGAGCCGGGACAGGGGAAAATAAAAAGCCCCGAACCCCTATCCACGGGCCCCTGTGCGGCCCGCTGAGCGAAAAGGGGACATCAGACTACCCACGAACCCCGGCAATACACCCTGCCAGCAGCCCATAAGAGGAACAGAATTGGCATCACCGAGGACCCCCGGAACGGCCGCGCGTCATCACAGGAGCCGCGGCGGCGGGGAGGCGAGCAGCCCGCGAACTCCGCATACACGGGCGCACTGCCTGTGGCCCGCTGCAGCCGAAAGGGGGGCTTCGAGCGCCGCACACCACAAACCGCGCGCTCTGAGGCAGCGCACTCACCCCGCCTTACCTTGGGGGATACCAACGGGATAACTCGCAAGGATTTCCTAAAAGGGGACAGGATCACACCCCTCCCAAAGGTATGACAGGGGGCGCCAGATCTGATTCTTACCAATTTATTAAACCTGAGGGGACCCTGGACACCCTCTCCTCGGCTCTCCCCGGGGGACACATACCCTCAGGACTACTCACGTTGGGGGGCTCCACTATACCCGGCCAGCAACTCTTAGTTACACAGGGACCTGACCTTAACCTCTATCCCCTGGCAAGCCCTGGTAAAACCTGCCCCCCCCTTTCTCACCTTCCCACTGGGCTCACTTTATAAAGTTTTTCACAACCCAGGACAGCGCTACAAGCCCAGCCTAGGGAAAAATTTGTTTGTAAAATGGGACCAACAAAAGTGTTAAACAAGGGGGGAAAAGATGCTAAGGACCAACTCCCACCTCTCCTGACCTCCCCATTTGTTTGCCGCAGAAAAACCCCAGCGCCCAGCATATTCCTGCCCCGGACGGGGATTTTTTTGAAAACCCCTTCAAAACCACTACAGCCCCTTCTCAGACCAGACCTATTCCCGGGAGTAAACACCCACAGAAACCCCTTAAGCTCTAAATTCGCAAGAATAAGGGAGTACAAAAACAGATTTCAGAGGATTTCCAACCCCTTGACCGCCCTGTACGCCATGGGAGCCCAATGAAACAAACGAAAAATCCTTCTAGCATCTTGAGACATGCCTGCACTCCAAGACCTCACTAGCGACATGGATAAAGTTCACCGAACTTTCTACCTAGCTCAGGAAAACCACGACTAAAAAAACGGGAGGACCGGAAAACGGTCAAGAAGGAAAAATTTTTACGAAATAGGGTCCAGAGGCGATTCCGCCAAATGAGCGTTAATTTATGCGAAAAAAAACTGCCGGAAGCGTTATTTGGGGGGCCCACAAAAATAGAGCGGGCATCGATTGGCCCTACCTGAAAGGGGTCCAAACCCCATCGCGCCAAGACATCCTTCACCGCCCTCTGCTCACCCGCGCCAAAATTTTTGCTAAATTTCGGGACTTCACAAAAAAGTGGAATCTTGCGGCCTTCCCGAAGACCCCAAACCCAACCTTATTTTCAGGGTAGGGGGATCTGGGCCCTTTTAAGACTTCTCAGCGGGGGACCGCAAGCGCAGGGTTCTCACCCGTGTGTTTTGCTTTTTTTCCGCAAGCAAATTAAATTTGCCCACTCTACCCCCGATCTAAAAAATTTTTTACGAAAAGGGAATATCTCGACTTTTATCCCGAGGAGCCAAACTTTGGACAAGGACAGAGAGGCGCTCCAATCATCCCCCTCAGAGAAAACCCAACTCCACAGAAGATGACCCTTGGGGCCTTTTCCCTTCCCCCGTCCGCAAGAAAAAGTCGGCCCCAAAAAAATGGATGAGGCAGAGAAAACACAATTTTCCTTCCCCCTAAGGACTGTTGCACCCAAAACCCCGCTGCCTTTTCTTGATTTCGAATCCCCTACGGGAAAAACTACGGGACAGTATGAATCTAGCACTGTCGAGACTCACAACCTACCTCCCCAATTTCCCTGTGCTCTCTCATCTGCTCGCTTCTCACCATGAAACCGGA
This sequence comes from Phyllomedusa bahiana, assembly GCA_025379985.1. NCBI lineage: Eukaryota > Metazoa > Chordata > Amphibia > Anura > Hylidae > Phyllomedusa > Phyllomedusa bahiana. The sequence continues at coordinate 214,338 of JAODAL010000268.1, read as the reverse complement.
AGGGTCCAGCCCAGTCCCTTTTTTAGTGACCATTCTTTGGGGGCCCCCGCCAATTAGGCCCCATTATCCAGGACTATCCCCTCTCTGTTAATGGGTTTGTTTTTTTTTGATTCATACCCTATTTTTTGGTGAAAAAAAGTGAAGTCCTTTGCACATTTCCCGAGAAGAAATTGCTGGTTTTATTTTTTTTTTCCCCCCTCGGAGGCTGGGCTTGTCTAGCCCTTTTTTCCCGCCGTTTTTCGTGTGTTTTTTTTCCCTTTTTTTTTTTTTTTTTTTTTTTCCCCTTTTCCCCCACTTTCCCGCCTCGCGAAAACTTTCTCTTTAGCCGGGAACATAAGTTTCCTCCTGGAATGTTAAGGGCACTTCTCCCCCTAAAAGATGATGGCTTTAAAAACCTCAAAAGTTTAAAAAAAAAAACATAGCCCCCTCCCGGAGAAACCCTTTACCAAACAAACTTTTAGCAAATGAAACGACTATGGGGGGCCAGGTACTTGGGTCACCTGCATAGATAACAAAGCAGGGGTGATAAAACTTGTAGGAAAACATGTCAACGCCCCAATCTTGATCATACATGACAGTGAGGGGGGGGGAGCAACACAACCTGTTCTTGCAGGTAATCTTGGTCACTCATAACATTTAGGTCCCCAAAACCAGAGGCTCAACTTTCTCAAGGGCCCAGAATCGATCACTTTTTATGACACCCCCGAAACAAAATCTTTTGGGGGTATTTAATTCCACCATGCATTACAGGGAAAATAGGAAGGGAAAATCAAATTTGAGACCACCCACCAGCCCAGCATTTCCACGGGTTTTCTTGCCAAGAACCTAGACGTTTTGATGCCCGCGATCCTCAACCCCGGGACAGAGTTCTCCTTTTTTTTCTCCTCCCCCCAAATACCTGACGCGGGTCGACCGACTACTATTTGTCTCAAGGGGGGTCCTTCAAGAGTGCGAAGGGTCATTGGAGACTTAAATTTCCGTCATTCCCCCCTCATCCCTCTGTTGCAGCCCACTTCCCACGGGGGGACGTATTTCATCTGGCGGGTTTTCCCCTTTTCCCATAAAAGGAAAGGAAATTTTATTTACTTTGCAGGGGTTGGGGTTGGGAAACATTTTCACAAGCCATACACCAAGAGGCCCTCAGCTATACGGGACACTGCCAAAAACGGTTCCAGGGGGGCTGATCGAGACACCACTAGGCTTAAAAAACAACTAACTAGAAAATTAATAACTTTGGCAACGCACTGCCGAGGCCTATGACCGTTTTTGGCTTCCCCCCCCCCAGACAACAGACTATTTGGCAAAATACCAAACGGGAATAAAAGACACTGGTTTAAAAAAGGGGAAATTTTTTCAAAATCGAAAATGGGGCTAAATTTCTCCGCTTTGGGGAGAAACCGGCAGATATTGGCAAAATTTCCAACCGACCCCCCCCTTCCCCCTCCCTTCCTGCGAGATCAGAAGGGGCTCTGGTCTCGGAAGGGGGAAAGGTCACGGGAAAAACTTCGTTTCCTTTTATCAGGGGCTTAACCGACAGCATTTTACAGTAAGGCCCTTTCTGAGTGGGGTGACATCGAACTTCTCTGGGGGAGGAGGTTTCATTACTTGGGGCCCAAATGGCATCACCATTGGAAAACTAAAAGCAAAAGGCCCCCGCCCGGGCGGTTTACTGGGGATTTCTATAAGGGCCCCAAAATCCCCAAATCACCCCACCCTTTTATCCCCGTTTTAACTCCTATCTGTCAGGCTCACCTATCCCTGCCTCAATGAACACGGCTTACATTAAAATCATCCCAAAATCAGGAAAAGACCCGACTTTAGCCTCTTCATACCGTACGATTTCCCTAATCAACCTAGATCTAAAGTTACTCTCCAAAATTCTTGCAGACCGTTTAGCCCCATTCATACCCAAACTAATTGGCTCTCATCAAGTAGGCTTCGTCCAAGGGAGATCAGCGATAACTAATATCAGAAAAGTCTTACTTGTCTTGGACAAGGTAAAAAAATCCCCAACACACCACCCCTACTCGGCCTTGGTCACAATAGACACTGAAAAGGCATTTGACTCGGTCGACTGGGGGTGGATGGACCTTGTCTTGGACAAAATTGGACTTACGGGACCATTCCGCAGATTTTTACGTACTCTGTATAGTAATCCAGTTGCCCAAATAAGCCTCCCAGGTTTTTTGTCCACCCCCTTCTCCCTGCAACGCGGCACTAGGCAGGGCTGTCCCCTCTCTCCCTACCTTTTCAATCTGGCCATTGAACCTCTCGCTAGGTTTCTTACCACCTCTCCCATTTTTGAGGGAATTTCTGTCAAAACATCCGAGCAGAAACTAGCTCTTTTTGCGGATGACATCATTTTTTTCCTCAAACATCCGGAGAGAGACCTCCCGAATTTATTACACCACCTAAGATTGTTCAAGACTTTCTCGGGTTTTAAAATTAATGAATCAAAGACGGAGCTTCTGAGACTCGCCCCTAACCCACGCTCAATCTCGCTAGATCATCTGGGCACCCCAATAAACATTACTAATAAATCCATTAAATACCTCGGAATTTTCATAGGGAAGTCTCCGGAAACGATTTACTCCCTAAACTACCCCCCTCTCATATGGAAAATTTTAGAGAACTAGACAGGTGGTCAAAATTACCACTTTCTCTCCTAGCCCGTTGCCATCTCGTCCGTATGATGAGTTTCCCGAAACTTTTGTACCCCCTTCAAACAATCCCCTTATTGTTAAAACATTCGGACGTTAAAATAATCCAGGCGGGGTTCTCAAGATTCATCTGGGCGGGAAAGAAACCGAGAATTGCCCTTTCAAAGCTTATGCTCCCAAGGAAACTAGGGGGCATAAATCTCCCTGATGTGCGACTATATAATATAGCGTGCAACCTCAGACATTGTCTAGATTGGGTAAAAAATACCTCTTATTATTCTAACACAGAACTTGAATCGTCGCTCGCCTCTCCTTGGGACCTCTCGGCCCTTCTGCACACCAAATTTGCCAATATCCCTCCCACCATTAGATCTTGCCTGCTAATGCGTGACACAATCGCTACCTGGAAGATTAGCCGTAAATTATTCAAACTCCCAGCCCATCTCAGCAAATACATGCCACTCTCTGGCCACCCAGAGTTGCCACAGAGTGTGAGGGACCCCCACCTCCGCATCTGGAAAGCAAAAGGTATAACCACGGTGGGTCACTTGTTCAATATCCAAAAAGGTAACTACCACTCACTACCCGAACTCCAAAATTTATACAGCATCCCAACATCTCACTTCCTTACGTTTGCTCAAGTTAACAGTTTTGTAAGGTCCAGGGTGGTTAATCTTACTAAGGAATTCCCAACGAACGACTTTGACGAATTAGTGAGCCCTCAGACCTGCCGACACTCCCTTTCTTTGCTGTATGCAAAACTAAGGGAGACACAACTCCCTGCACCAGCCTCTAAATTACTGTCTAAATGGGAGGAGAATTTCCCAGGCCTGAACATTCCGCAGGTGGCCATAGAAGGCTGGAACAAAATCAACAAAGCCGTGATCAGCGAGAAATGGCGGGAAACTTATTTCCGTTTTATGCATCGAGCAATTTATGGATTTAACTTCCCGCCCCATCCTCTCGCTCCCAATCGTAAGCTATCCTGTCCTAAGTGTCTACAACCAAAGACAGACTTGAGCCATGGGATATGGTCATGCCCTCATTCACAGAGGTTTTGGGGAGAACTGAGAGACACCTTAAAGCTAAGATGGGACGTAGACGTCCCTCTGTCTCCTTCATTTTGCCTTTTCCACGATTTAACTGGTCTTAGCAAATACCACATACTACTGCATATCCTTCTTCTTGCGGCGAAACGCTGCATTTTAAACAATTGGCTGGAGTCCTCAATGCCAGGTGTGGGAGAGGTCCTGCGATTGGTCAGGACGTATCTAAATCTTGAGAGGATGGAAGTGGAAATGGCTAAATTAACTTTAACTGAAAAGTTCTTCACCACTTGGAAACCCTTCATAGAAGCCTTCATGTCTCCTGAAGACATTAAGTCTCTGGTTTTTCCTTTTAGGTTTTCCAGGTGGTACCTTGAGGGCGTTCTAGCGGGATCTCTGGGACGTTTGCATCTCCCCGAGACGACACCGTGATTTCCATGCAATCCGAACCTTAATCACTTATACCCTTGTTAAAAGCCTTATACTTGGGGGGCACCCCGAGGCCAAATTTAAAAGGGGCACCTTGCACTGCAAACCCGGGGCTTATTGCCCATGGGGTATAACCCCCTTTAAAATCACTTCTACTTTCCTCCGGCCCCCCCCCCTTTTTTTTTCTTTCTTCTCTTTCTTTCCTCTCTTCCATCGTTGTTTCATGTTGGTTCTGTGTGGATATTGTCTTTAGATTTTTGTTATGTCTATATTCTTGGTAGTTGTGTTTATATACTTTAAGCGTTTGAAAATAGAAAATTGGTTTCTCGTCTGGACTTCAAAGAGACATTCGTCCTCTTTAGGGAGAACGATCATTTATCCTGGCCTTGGTCGGCTTGAAACCCGCGTGAATACGCGACGCTCTTGCCACAGACACCATACTGTCTTTACTTTTCTTAATGAACAATGTACGCATTTTGTAATTAATGTATTGTGAAGTCCATGAGAAACCGAATAAACATAAGTTTAAAAAAAAATAAAAAAAAATATTGTTCCCAGAAAATGGTGCTGCAAAGCGGAATAAAGAACACACATCAGAATCAAACTAACCAGCAGTAAAAAGATAACATGTCATTTATACCGCACCTCCAAAACAAGATGGCGCAATTGTGGTTTTCCCCTATTTGACCCAACTATGGTGCAGCTGAAGGTGTCGAGCGTCAGGCCAGAACAAGGGATTTTTCCTGTGTAGGAGAGGAAGGAAGCGCTAATTGCCTTATTTGCCTTAATTGCCTTAATTGCCTTGTGCCAGCCCTGTTCCCTTGTATCCATTACTATAAGACAAGGAAGTGTCACTAACTCTTTTCAAGAACCTGAGAAAGCTGAGGGAATCCCTGTGCAAGATGTTATAATGGCCGTATTCATCATCGCCAAATTTGTCTGGAAACAGATATCACTAAGGCTATGTCTACACTGCACAGAAAAACGTCTGTTTTTTCAGCTTTTTTCGTGTTAAAAAACCGTTGAAAAAACGACTGTAATCATCTCCCATAGACTTCTAATGTAAAACCCTCCTGCTGTCTACACTGAGCTTTTTTCTGCTCGTCATTTTTACTGGTCGTATTTTGCAACATGCTCTAAAAAACGCCAGATCAGGGCAGAAAATTTACTGCAAGAGTCTATGGAAAGTGCTGGACGTCTTTTGGCGCGTTTTTTGGCGCGTTTTTGCGGCGTTTTTTGCAGCAATTTTTCAATGAAAACCCTCCCAGGAGAACCCAAATCCCACCTATAGTGTCTGATGTGTCCTTGTTTGTACCTTTTGTAATAATATGATCATGCTTTGGCCGCTAACGATTTTTGCGCAATTCATATATTTTTCGTAAAAAATATGTTTTTTATGGATTTTGGCGTCAGAATCCATTTTTTTGCGGATTTTGGTGCTAAAATCCTTTTCTTAACATATTTTGGCGCTAATAAAGTTATCTCACTTCTGACGGCAAAAATACGTTTTTCCACGGATTTTGGCACCAGAATCCGTTTTTTCACGGATTTTGCCACTAAAATCCTTTTCTTAACATATTTTGGCGCTAATAAAGTTATCTCGCTTCTGACGCCAAAAATACGTTTTTTTTTACGGATTTTGGCCCAAGAATCCGTTTTTTTCACGCGTTTTGCCACTAAACTCCTTTACTGAACATATTTTGGCGCTAATAAAGTTATCTCGCGTCTGGCGCTAAAAATAATTTTTTGACGGATTTCGGCGGCAGAATCCTTTTTTTTTACGGATTTCGGCGCTAAGATCAATATCATTAAAAATATTGGCGCTAATAAAGTGATCTCGCTTCTGACACTAAAAATTGTTTTTTTTACGGAATTTGCCGCAATAATGCGTTTTTTGGGATTTTGCCGCTAAAATCCTTTTCTTTACAGATTTTGACGCTAATACAGTTATGCAAAGATAATGTGGGTTTTTGTGGATTTTGGTGCAAGAATCTGGTGCAAAATTTAATTAAGTAGTTGCACGCAGCAGCACACAAAGGACAATCTGTTCACAATGGCTACAGTGATCTAAAGGAAGTGACTACTTAACATGTTAACTCCACCTGTAGGGTGTAGTTTACATCCAATGGCTTAATTTGTGCATACATTAAAAAGCAGAGCAAAGACGCTCCAAAAAACGCTTCAAAAAACGCTCCAAAAAACGCAGTGGACAGAAAACTCAGTTTCATGAACGTTTTTAGTAACATTTTCAGGTCGTTTTTTGTCCACTGCAGTGTAGACATAGCCTAAGGCTCTGTCTACACAGGGGTTTGACCATCAGATTTAGAGGCGGATTTCAGATTACAAAACTGTCAAATTCTGATGGTAAAACCATCCCCATAGACCTCAATAGAAATACCGAGCTGTAGTCTACACGGCTCGGATTTCCTGATGGATTTCAAAAGCACCGTTTTTTAGAAAAAAAACTTGGTACATGCACATTCTCCCGCCGGATTTCACCTGGAAAATGTTAATGGGATAGCTGACTCCGAAAACCGTGGCAAAAAAAGGGGCCAAAAATGAGTGTAAAATGCTGGTCACATTCTGGTTTAGAATCCACACGAGTATTTTGCTCTGCCGTGTGGATGCGGCATTCTAAGGCTAGGTCTACACAGCACAGAATTCAGTATTCTGAGTCCGCTGGAAAACCGACTGTAACCTGTGCTGTGAAGTCTACACAGCTCGGATTTTTTACTGAGGTTTTCCTAAACCGAAAACTGTCCGGTGGATTATAGAACATGTTGTATATTCTGCGGGACCAACATCGGATTTCTGCAGCCCCAATGTACTAGGACGCTGGGAATCTGAAATCCGACCACTGGTTTTTGCGCAGAAAAATGGCGGTGCGGTCCAGCAATGTGAAAATGCCATCGGATTTTGGATGTTTTTTTCACTTTGCTGCGTGGATCTAGCCTAACTCATTATAACTTATACATACTTTCTATCAGAACTTACACTTCTAACTTATTATCATATACACTTCCTTATTATGACATATACTTACTTATCATAACTCCCTAACTTATTATAAATTATATACACTTCCTTATTATAACTTATACACACCTCCTAACTCATAACTTATACATACTTTCTAAATTATCATCTTATATACACTTAGGCTCTGTCTACACTGCACAGAAAAACGTCCGTTTTTGCAGCTTTTTCTTTTTCCCCTAAAAACCTGGAAAACGACTGAAATCATCCCCCTAGACTCAATTAAAACCCTCCTGCGTCTACAGACACTGAGCTGTTTTTTTCTGCTTTTTTTTCACTGTCGTATTTTCAAATGCTCTAAAAAAACCCAGATCAGGCAGAAAATTTACTACAGGAGTCTATGGAAACGTCGGACTCTTTTGGGCTTTTTTTTGGTGCGTTTTTTTGCCGGTTTTTTCAAAAAAACCGCCCAGAGACCCAAGTCCCCCCTATAGGGGGTGTAACAAAGGTTTTTCTTATCAAATCTCATACAATTCTGGTGTCCTTTTTTTCCCTTTTTGTAATCAAATACCTGCTTTGGTCGCTAAGTTTTTTCGAAATTCATTTTTTTTTTTCGCTAAAAATACTTTTTCAATTTGACGTCAGAACTGGTTTTTTTACAGATTTTAATGCTAAACTCCTTTTTTAAATATTTGGTTTAATAAAGTTCCCTTGCACTGAATAAAATACTTTTTTTACGGATTTTCCCGCCAGAAAACTTTTTTTACGGATTTTGCCGCCAAATCCATTTTTTACCTTTTTGGCCTTAAAATAATTTTTTCTACATATTTTGCCGCTAATAACCTGTCTCGCCGCTACCCCCGAAACACGTTTTTTTAGGGTTTTTGGCAAGAATCCTTTTTTTTTAACGTTTTGGGCACTAAAATAATTTTTTTTACAGATTTTGGCGCCAAAACGTTATTCGCCTCTACGCCCAAAAATACGTTTTTTTTCGGTTTTGGAGCAAAAAAAAAACTTTTTTTTTTATTTTTTTTTTACACTAAAAATTTTTTAACGATTTGGCCAAAAAACTATCTCCGTCTGACGGCAAAAAACGTTTTTTTACACATTTTGCCCAAAATCAGTTTTTTTATTTTTTTGGCACAAATAATTTTTTTTTTTACAGTTTTTTGGCGCAATAACAAAATCTCGCTTCTGACGCCAAAAAATTTTTTTACGGTTTTTTGGCCAAAACCTTTTTTTTTACGTTTTTGGCACTAAAATAATTTTTTTTACAATTTTAAACGCCATAACTTAAACTCGCCTCTGAGGGCAAAAAAAATTTTTTTTTTACGTTTTTTGGCGCAAAAATACTTTTTTTTTGCTTTTTTGACCAAAAAATTTTTTTTTTACTTTTTTGCCGCTAATAACGTTCCCTCCCCCTGACCCCAAAAAAAATTTTTTTTACCATTTTGGCGCAAAAATTGTTTTTTTACTTTTTTTGCACAATTTTTTTACAGTTTTTAGAACCAAAAACTTTTTCTCGCCTCTGATCTAAAAAACGTTTTTTCGGTTTTTCCCAAAAAATACTTTTTTTTTAAACTTTTTTTGACACTAAAATAATTTTTTTACTTTTTTGGGGCGCAAAAACGTTATCTTGCTTCTGCCCAAAAAAATTCATTTTTAACTTTTTGGCGCAAAAACCCTTTTTTTTTATTTTTTTGGCACAAAAAAATTTTTTTTTAAAGATTTTACGCCAATAACGTTATCCGCCTCTGATGCCAAAAATATTTTTTTATGGATTTTGGCGAAAAAATTTAAGTTTTTTACTTTTTTTGACACTAAAAAAATTTTTTTTTTTTACTGATTTTGCCGCTACTAACATAATCTTGCTTCTGACGCCAAAATACGTTTTTTTTTTTTTTAAGGATTTTGGCGCAAAAATTACGTTTTTTGACACAAATAATTTTTTTTACTGATTTTGGGGCGCTAATAACATTATCTCGCTTCTGACCCCAAAAAATACTTTTTACGTTTTGGCGCAAGAAACCATTTTTTTATTTTTTTTTGGGGGCAAAAATCCGTATCTTTAAAATTTTTTGGGCGCTAAAAAAGTGATCTAGTTTTTTACGCAAATACATTTTTTAAAGGGTTTCGGGGCCAAATCCGATTTTTGACGGGTTTGGGGGGTTAGTTCTATCTTAAAAAATGTTGGGACTAAAAACTGACCGCTTCTGACACTAAAAAAAATTTTTTTTTACGGTTTTCCAATAATGGGTTTTTTTGGGGTTTTTCCTAAAACCTTTTTTTTACAGATTTTGATCTAATACAGTTATCTTCTGTATGGAAAAATAATTGGGTTTTTGTGGATTTTGGGCAAAAACTATCAAAATTTAATAAAGCAGTAGCACGCAGACAACACATAAAGGGCAATGTCCACAATGGCACGGGACTAAAGGGAATGACTACTTAAAATTTTAACTCCACCTGTTGTATTTACATCCAAAGGGTTAATTTTTACATACATTAAAAAACAAGCAAAGACACTCCAAAAAAAAAGCTCCAAAAAAAAAAAACCAACCAAAAAACAGACTTTTTTCAGCTCTTTGACAGGAGGGGGCAAAAACCAGTTTCATGAACGTTTTTAGTAATTCGTTTTCATCGTTTTTTGTCCACTGCAGTGTAGACATAGCCTTACTTATCACAACTTGTATACGATACACTTCTTAACTTATTTCAACTTATTTACATCTCCTAATTCATTATAACTTATACATACTTTCTAATTTATCATAACGTTACACTTCCTACCTTTTTATTATACACTTCCTTTTTAACCTTAGGGATTCCACACGCACATGGTTTTCATCGTATCTCCGGGGCTTTTCGTTTTTTTAAAACCTGAGGGTACGACGTTTCCTGCGGCCCCATAGCCGGCAAAGAAAAGACGAGTTGCTGTCTACACAGCTCGTCTTTTCTCTGCCCGTCTTTCGGCAGCGACGTATTATACAACATGTTGTATAATACGCCGGTGCTTCTCGTCTTCTTGACGTCTTCCCATACAATGCTATTGTATGAGGGACGTGGGGAAAACGAGAAGCGGCCGCGGCTTTTGCACAAAGCGTGACAAAAGCCGCGGTCCTGCATCAGAGAGAGAACGGCCGCTTTAAGGGCCGTTTTTTCTCTGATGCAGTGTAAACATAGCCTTATATACTTACTTATCATAACTTATAAACACTCCCTAACATATTTTAAATTATATAGACTTCCTTATCATAACTGATATACACTTCCTTATTACTTATATACATCTCCTAACTCATTATAACTTATACACATCTCCTAACTCATTATAACCTACACACACCTCCTAACTCATTATAACTTATACGCATCTCCTAACTCATTATAACTTATATATACACCTCCTAACTCATTATAACTTATACGCACCTCCTGGCTCATAATAACTTATACGTATCTCCTAACTCATTATAACTTATACGCGCTAATTCATTATAATTTATATACACCTTCTAAGTCATTATAACCTACACACACCTCCTAACTCATTATAACTTATACGCACCTCCTAATTCATTATAACTTATACCCATCTCCTATCTCATTACGCATCTTCTAACTCATTACAACTTATACACACTTCCTAACTCATTATAACTTGTACGCACCTCCTGACTCATAATAACTTATACGTATCTCCTAACTCATTATAACTTATACGCGCCTAATTCACTATAATTTATACACACCTCCTAAGTCATTATAACCTACACACACCTCCTAACTCATTATAACTTATATATACACCTCCTAATTCATTATAACTTATATGCACCTCCTAATTCATTATAACTTATACCCATCTCCTATCTCATTATGCATCTTCTAACTCATTACAACTTATACACACTTCCTAACTCATTATAACTTATACGCACCTCCTAACTCATTATAACTTATACGCACCTCCTGACTCATAATAACTTATACGCATCTCCTAACTCATTATAACTTATACGCATCTCCTAACTCATAACTTCTATACACACACATCTACTAACTCATCATAACTTATATACACATCTCCTAATTCATTATAACTTATACGCGCCTCCTAAATCATTATAATTTATATACACCTCCTAATTCATTATAACTTATACGCATCTCCTAACTCATTATAACTTATACACACCTCCTAATTCATTATAACTTATATATATCTCCTAACTCATTCTAACTCATATACATCTCGTAACTCATTATAACTTCTCTGCACTTCCTGACTTCTTATATTGATATGGTTTTAGCAGCCTTGTGACTATTATCTGCGACTATCTCCATGTCACGACTATAGGGGGCTGGAGAAAGCAGCGCTGTCACTAGAGCCGGTGAGTGCAGCAGGAAGAGGAACAATAGTGGAGCAGGAAGAAGGCTGCGGCGACCGGAGCGCAGGAGCACGAAGGGTGAGGAGAGGAGGGAGCAGGGGCGGGGGCGCGCACTGTGGAGGGCGCGCGGGCGGGAGCGCGCACAGGCACTTGAGCGCTGGTCTCCGCCGGTAAGTACATAGCCGGGGCGGCGCGGTGCGGGGCGCAGCTGAGTGTGTGCTCTGGATGTGATATCTCGGGCATTACTCGCCCCTGCATGTGGTCAGGGTCTGGCCGTCCTCGCCTGGCACACACTTTTCTATCAGCACCTCTCGGGTTGTTTGGCATCGCTGACTGCATAGGAAGGAGGCGACCTGTGCCCGGCGGCCGCGCGCGTGTCCGGGCTGCTGGGACTTGTGGTTGTTATCCCATTGCAGCTGTGGATGTGTTCACACATGTCGCCGCATTCCTGGCGTCTTCACGACTCCTGATCAGATGATTGTGGTCTCCTCACAGTCCTTGTACCTGCCCCCCAGCTGCTCACATTGTTCCACATAATGATTGTGGATTGTTTGGTTAATTTGTAACAAGAACAAACAAACAACTGTGGTCTCCTCTCTCCAGCCCTTCCTGGGATTTCCTGTACTCCCCGGTCTATAGCGCTGACATATACCTGTGGCGGAGGTCACTCCGTGGATCCCAGGTTAGGGGCCGTTCACACCTTCATCTGTGGCCTCTGTTGGGATACCACTAAAAACAGGATGCCGCCATAAGGTATTCCTCTGGATCAGTTGTAGTTGTTTATCGTCACCATTGTATTTGTTCATCATTTGTTATGTATGTAATTCCCATTGAATGTACAGCGCCCTGGAATCAATGGCGCTCTAAAATAAATAATAATATTCAGGATACCATGAAAACCGCATGTAACAGTGCAGAGTGATAGAGGACTATAGAGCAGACAAAGTCTTATTTGCAAATATTTTCTGAATGTACATGGTTTTTGGGGTAGACTACTCTATTATGTCATAAAAAGTGCATAGTTTGGCAAACAGCATAAATAAGCCTGTGGTTGCCCTATTGTTCTCTATAGCGCTGCACTTGTATATGTCAAAGGATGCCACTTCTTTGTCTTTCTGTGACTCTTCCAGTCTCTCTCTATCTCTGTTACAAATTGCTGATGACACTCTAAGCTCAGTGGCCACTTCCATCTGAGAGCATCCTGCTTGAAGCCTTGGAATGGCGAGGTACTGTTGATCAATTGTAAGGTGTTGTTTTGGTCTCATGATGTCAAAATGTGAAGAGCAGGATGAGGAGGACTAATCTAGGTACCCTTACTGGTCATCTAGCATGCAGATCACACTGATGTAAACAGTTACAAATGCTCTGACATGACACTTGGTTGCCTCTCACCTCCCTTAAACGTGCCTGGAGGTGTGTGGCATTCATCATCCGGTTCCACAGGGCATTGTTTACAATAGTGTGTGTTGTCCACTTCTTTGCCTTTCTGTGACTCTTCCAGTCTCTCTGTATCTCTGTTGCAACCTGCTGATGACACTCTAAGCTCAGTGGCCACTTCCGTCTGAGAGCATCCTGCTTGAAGCCTTGCAATGGCGAGCTACTGTCGTTCAATTGTAAGTTGTTGTCTTGGTCTCATGATGTCAAAATGTGAACAGCAGGATGAGGAGGACTCATCCAGGTACCCTTACTAGTCATCTAGCACGCAGTTCACACTGATGTAAACAGTTACAAATGCTCTGATGTGACACTTGGTTGCCTCTTGCCTCCCTTAAAGGGGTTGTCTCACTACAAGGAATGCTTTTTATGTTAAAGAAAACAAGTCACTTTGCAATATATGTCTATTAACAGTATCCTACCTAGTCTGAGATATCCCCTCTTCTATGGGCGCCATCAGCTCCTCAGGTCGCTATAGCTACAGATCTGTACAATCTCATGGTAGGCTGCCAGTACTGGTTGCTATAGCGACAGACCTGGCTTCTACTGCAGCCTAGTAGAAGCCAGTAAACACACCACTGAATTCAAAATGAAACCAAGAAAACAGGACTGAGGTAAGATGAATCATTGTAGTGAGACAACTCCTTTAAATATATCTGGAGGTGTGTGACATTCATCATCCGGTTCTACAGGGCATTATTTACAATAGTGTGTGTTGTCCACTTCTTTGCCTTGCTGTGACTCTCCCAGTCTCTGTATCTCTGTTGTAACCTGCTGATTACAATCTAAGCTCAATGGCCACTTCTGACTGAGAGCATCCTGCTTGAAGCCTCGCAATGGCGAGGTACTTTTGATCAATTGTAAGGTGTTGTCTTGGTCTCATGATGTCAAAATGTGAACAGCAGGATGAGGAGGACTCGTCCAGGTACCCTTACTGGTCATCTAGCATGCAGATCACACCATAAACGGTTACAAATGCTCTGACGTGACACTTGATTGCCTCTTGCCTCCCTTAACTGTGACTGGAGTTGTGTGACATTCATCATAGTTTACAATAGTGTATGTTGTCAATTTCTTTGCCTTTCTGTGACTCTTACTGAATCTCTGATGCGACCTGCTGATGACACACTGTGACACTCTAAGCTTAGTGGCCACTTCCGTCTGAGAGCATCCTGCTTGAACCCTCGCAATGGCGAGATACTGTTCATCAGTTGTAAGGTGTTGTCTTGGTATCCTGCCCAATAACACAGGCAGAGGCAAAAACGAGGTGTGAACAGCCCCTTAAAAATGTTTCCTGCACATTGTACTCTATTTTACTGCATCAAAATACAACAGCTCTCTGTGCTCTTCCTTCCATCATTTCCAATGACTACCACCCAAACAGAAGCCAAAGAAACACACATTTGGCATCTGTTGAATGGTGGGGAGGGGGGGGGGTTGTCTATGGATACACTAATTAGATTTACCAGGAAAGCTCTCCCAACAAATACGATAAACGTGACTGCCAAACGTAAGGTGAACTATATTTTGAAAGAACCCAATAGAAGTACCTTGTGATATCTCCAACATGATGAATACAGGTGGTGGCAACTCACATAGTGGAGGGAAGCTACAGCCAGAGCTCCCGTGGCCCACGCTCTACATGGCCTCTTGATTGCACTGCACCAACTATTGGCCACTAACTTTACTCCTGTAAAATCTGACTGTTTCCACAAGTTTCTGGTGCCAAGAGGCCACACAAGGATTTGTCCCATTGTCATTCAGAGGGGCTTGTCTTGGGTATTTTGCACAGAATCCTCAGAAATGAGTAGCGCACTGTTTCTGTATGGATGTTGTGAGACTTGGAGCAGGTTTCAGTGTGGAATCTGTCATCTGTGTCAAACCCTAAGGGTATGTTCACACGGCTTAATTGCGGGACGTAATTACGCCCCGCAATTACGCCGTGTGGGCGGGGCGGGAGCGGGGGAGTGAGCGGGGGGGCTGGCACTTCGCCGGCCCATAGATAATCATTGCTAGCGCCGCGTATACGCCGCTAGAAAGTGACATGTCAATTATCTCCCCGCAGGGCGGGGAGAGGAGACGTAATCCATAGTTCTCTATGAGAACTGTGGATTACCGTAATGAATGGGCCGTAATTGGCGCACTCCGGCGCGTAATTACGGACCGTAATACGGCCCATAATAAGCCGTGTGAACATGCCTTAATAGTTTGGGCTCCAGTATTAACGTTTTTTTTTTTTTTTACCTGTCCATTGTATGCACCAGGAAATTTGAACAGGCTTGTGAATTATCAAGTGCATGCCGCAGAAACAACCCATGTACGAGATGAATTTTAGTTGAAGATACTAGCTTCACAAATATGCCACCTAAAGGCGTTATCTGAGGCATAACGTTTAATGAGCAATCCCTTGTATAAAAAATATAGTCGTTTCCCATCCCCAATCCTGGTTTACCTGCATGTTGCTGGAAGCGATGATGGACATCAATATGGGCATACACTAATCTAAAGTTAGGGATATTGGGCTTTTGGTTGAAATTTCAGGATGAACATAACATTTCTTGATAGCGCGTTTAAGGGAGGTGAGAGGCAACCAAGTGTCACGTCAGACCATTGGTAACCAAGTACATCAGCGTGGTCTGCGTGCTAAATGACCGGCAAGGGTATCTGACCGGTACCTGATCTGGCTGATGCATCGCGCTCTCCTTGACGTCTCCAGCATCGTTGGCGGCCATCATTTCTGCTCAGAGTGAATCGACTTTCACCACTGAACAGCACTGAGGACCATTGCAACGTTGTACAGGTACCCTTAGGCTATATTCAAACGGCTTAAAATGGGATGTATCTCGCCCCGTATTTCAGGGCGAGATACGTCCCAGTCATTACGGTAATCCACAGTTCTCATAAAGAACTATGGATTACGTGCGCACGGCGTAATTGCGGAGCAAAATACGTCCCTGCAATTACACCTTATGAACATAGCCTTACTGGTCATCCAGTACGCAGACCACACTGATGTAAACCGTTACGAATGGTCTGACATGACACTTGGTTGCCTCTCACCTCCCTTAAACGTGCCTGGAGTTGTGTGGCAATCAACATTCGGTTCCACAGGGCATTGTTTACAATAGTGTGTGTTGTCCACTTCTTTGCCTTTCTGTAACTCTTCCAGTCTCTCTGTTGCAACCTGCTGATGATACTCTGTGGCACTGTAAGCTCAGTGGCCACTTCCGTCTGTGAGCATCCTGCTTGTAGCCCCACAATGGCAAGGTACTGTTGATCAATTGTAAGGCACTGTCTTGGTCTCATGATGTCAAAATGTGAACAGCATGATTAGGAGGACTGCTTAAATCCCAATTTAAATTAATGCCCAAACTTTATTGGGTGATTCAGGGATCAAACACTTGTGAATTTTGCTCTTTGATAGAGATCAGCAAGTTGTGCAAAAAGTACTGAAACATTGAGCAGTTGGACATGTCTGTTCTAAAGTTAAGAGATGCTCTCATTTTGTTAATTTAAAAAAATTGTCAGGAAATTTTATATTCATTCTGAAATTTCAACCAAAGGCAAAATATCCCTAACTTTTTGTGAGTAGTGTATGACCCTGTCAGCCAACAGTGATCAGAATCCAAGATACCTCTTCCACAACATCAGTACTGCTGCTGGATGTGATGAGCCACTGTGGCCACATAATGTGACGTTCAGACGGACATATGACCATGGCAGCCAACAGTAGCCAGGATCAGAGATATTCCATCCACAATGACCGTGTCGCTGCTATATGTGATTAGCCACTACGGTCATATAATGCGACATCCATGTGGCCATATTGCCACGGCAGCCAACAGTGATGAGGATCCGAGACCTTTCTTCCACAATATCAGTTCTGCTGCTGGATGTGATTGGCCGCTATAGCCATGTAATGTGACATCCATGTGGACATATCTCCATGGAAGCCAACAATAACTGTACCGCTGCTGGAGGTGATTAGCCACTGTGGCCTTGTGATATTACTGTAGACATCCTTCAATATTGTTCTGGATTTCTCTTTGCTTATTTTATATTGCCAGTAGAGCTCCCAGAAGAGTGGTCACCCAACTTTCTTAGGGCGCATCCCCACGGCATAGGACAAATACTGGTCGGTTTGCCGGCCGGTATTTGTCCTGCTTTGCGGCCGTCCCCCCGGCCGTGGGGGGATGGCTTTTATCTGCGATGAGCGGAGAAGAGCCCTCCCCCTTCACATTGAGAAGCCCAGATTCCGTCCGAAAACCGGACAGAAGATTGTGCTTCTACAATGTTTTGCGGCCGGACCGATGGCGGCAAAACCGCCGGATGGAAAACCCGTGCAGTCGGGACTGCTGCCCAGGTTTTCCATAGAGCACCATTGTGCTCATTTTCGGACGGGTTTTCAGGCGGTCTGCAAAACCGCAAACCGGCTGAAAAAACCGACTGAAAACCCGTGCAGTGGGGACATGCCCTTACAGTCCTGAGTGGCATATTGGTCTAGTTATAGAGTAAAGAATGGGTTCTGTAAGTGTATTTTCACATGCCGAATTTGGACGCGGATTCGGTGCTGAATCTGCCACAGAATTGGTGTCCAATCCGACGGTATTCCGACTTCCATTAGAGCCCATGTATTTTTCAGTGTTGAGTTCTTTTCGCCGCTGAAAACTTTCAGTGCCGACCAAGAATTGACATGTCAATTTTTTGAGATGTTTTCTGCTCACCGGTTGTCATAGGGAATAAGAGGCAGAAACTCTGCCTCGGAAAATCAGCGTTGCACCCTCGCCTGAATAGCACTTTTAGGGGATCCGAAAAACGTATTGAAAAACACTGCATAAAACATATACAAACATGTACCCAAAGTGTGCTGCGTGTTTGGATATGTTTTCTGTGCAGCAGAAACACACCCTATAGTTTTAAATAGGGCGTCTGCTGCGTAAAACGGATCGAGAATCGACATGACAATTCCTTGAACGGATCCAAAAGACGAAACGTGTTTTACATTGAAATCATAGTAAATAAGACTGAGCATTGTGAGATACATGTTTGGGTCTGAAAATCGTACCCAAACACGCATGTAAAAAATGCTGTGTGAACATTCCCTTACAAGAGCAGTATTTCTGATAAGAATATGACTTGCCGAATTCCCTCGTGTAAATGTACGTTTACTATATCCACGCAGCAGCAATATTTGGCTCTGTATCACCCCGCTTGACTTAATACAATATAGGGACTTGCACTATTTAAGGGGGATATTGTTATACAATAACCAGATCTTTCTGTTTGTTTGCAAAGAATAGATTTTTTTTTTTTTTAGATTTTTCAGGCATTTAAGAGGCGGCCGTTCAATCACTGCTGCTCCCCCACCCACACAGAGAATAATGGGCAGTCATTGTTCTGTGCCTACCAAAATCCTGGCAGAGTTGTTTGTCAGTCATAAATCCTGTGTCACACAGGATGAGGTGGTGTTACCAAGTGCTTATCATCTTCCTCTGCTCACTCCTGCAGTCATACTTCCTCTTGACACTTCTTCTTTCTCAATAAACATAAGTCTTTGGTGTAATAAGTGAAGGGATATCGCTGAAGTAGAAGAGCTGTGCGAGTATCATAACAAAAGTTACCGTTCATGGAGTCCCACTGGGGTTTGCACGCACAGGACACAGTTGTCAGGGTAGGTTCACACAGCTGTTTTGGGAGCTGTTTATGAAGCTGATTCGGTGCTAAAACAGTGTCCATAATAGACCGCAGTTCACATGGATTGTAATAGAAAAAACGGCATCGCAGAGCACATGAGGCTGATTTTCTGTGGCAAAGAAATTCACCACTGTAAAAGAATGGATGTGAATTCTTGAGGCCAACTCAGCGCTAAATGTCAGTGCTCAATCCTCACATAGTATATGAATTCCTCTTAATTCAGCTTCAAATCCAGTCTGAAATTGCAAATCCACATCCAAAATAACACACTTATAAAGTGGTTTTCAGATGTGGATTCCACATTGATTCATCGCTGAAAAAGTAACCGCGTGAACCTACCCTTAGGGCCCGTTTACACGGCAATGGACAAATACCGGTCGGTTTATCCAACCGGTATTTGTCCGCTTTGTGTGCCGTGCACACGGCCGCGGAGGAGGGGACTGCTTTTCTCCGCAATGAGCGGAGAAAAGCCCTCCCCCTTCACATTCACTTGCACATATTCCGTCCAAAATCCAGACAGAAGAATGGGCATGTTCAATCTTTTTCGGGCGACCCGTGCAGTGGGGACTGCTGCACGAGTTTTCCATAGAGCACAATTGTGCTCGTTTGTGGCCAGTTTTTCAGACGGTCTGCAAAACCGCAAAGCATCTGAAAAAACGTCCGCAAACCAGTGCCATTGGGACATGCCCTTAGGGTCTGTTCACACAGCGTGTTGGGTCTGTGTGAATATGCCTTTTTAGATACGTGTTTGGATCTGGCTGTCGGACCCTAAACGGACCCAAACACGTATCTAATAATGAGCAATGTGATTTACGTTGCTTTTAACTTGAAACACGTATCGGCGTTCAGACAAGTGATCACTGATGTGCGTCTCATTGCGTCTTTTGGATCCGTTCCAAGAATTGACATGTCAACTCTTGGTCCAAAAGACGCAGCAGGAGCCCTACAATAAACTATAGGGTGCGATCCTGCTGCATCCATACGTGTTGGATCCGATCACCGCTGTGTTTTTGGATGCGATTTTTTGATCCAACATGGATCCAAAATTCGCTCCAAAAACGCCACGTGAACTGCCCCTTAGAAGTGGTTGCTTGCTTTGGAGACTTAGGGCCACATGTATGAAAACTGTCTTGGTCTAAGACTTTCTTTGTTGCTCATAGCAACCAGTCAGAGCGCCACTCATTTCATATAGTGCTTTGAAAAAATTAAAGGGGTGCTCTGGTTGTTATGGGCAACAAAGAAAGTCCTAGACCAAGACAGTTGTCATACATGTGGCCATTACTTTCTATATAGAGGTAATAGAGGGGAGTCCCTCTGTTCAAGACCCCCCTCTATTATAGAAAATAGATCCATTCATTAGACAGATGCTTATTTTATTCGATACCTTGGAGTGGTTTAGTGATGGGGCCATCCGTAGTCGGCTTGCCACCAATTGACCTTCAGTAGATTACAAATGGTGTAAAAATTCACAAACCCCATAACAACATTTCAACAGCAAAAAAACAAACCCAAGTGGAATCACTGTTTCAGATTGAGGTGTTTGCCACATATTTGGTGCAGAATTTTATATAGCATTGATGTCTATGTTAAGAGGCTGCATCCAAAATCTATACGTAAATGTGCTGTGGAAAGAATATGTTGCGTTATTTTTTTTTTCCACTTATAGGAATACATAATGCAAATTTCCACTGCAGATTTTTATGCTATGGAAATTACTCCATATGTTAATTTACGCTAAAACTTTGGTCACACATTTTTTCATGTGTATTTTAGATGGAATACATGTGACATACACCCACACACCATATATCTTTGAATTCAGTGTAAAAAAATAAAGTAATTGGTTATGTATTCCTCATGTGTTGTATTCACTAAAAGTGACAAAAAAAGCTTTAAAATAAGCATTATAAGTACTCATATACAAAATCAAAAAATGCAGCAACAATAAATGTGTATTTTTCTGCTTCCTTAAAGGGGTTTTCAGTTTTTTCAAAATTAGCCAGACGGGAAGTTGGTAATGATGTATATACTATGGCCTGTGAATCGCCGCAAGGTCATGAAGGGGGTGTCGTCGGTGGGGTTCACTGCCAGTAGCGGAGAAGGGGAGTGGCGGTCTGGAATGAGTGGGTTTGAAAGGTTAATTTTTTTTCTTTAAAAAAACAAAAAAAAAACCAATTATAATCTCCTGAACTGGCTATCAAGCATTTTTTTTAAAATGAAACACCCCTGCAATTTCTCTGGAAGTTTTTATTGTTTTTTGGGTCAAATATGGAAGTGGATTCAAAAGGAATCAGATTTAGGGGCAGGGTGTTTTTCACATGAAGCATTTTTCTGCTTGTAAAATAGGTTGTGGATATGGGAACTGGAATAAGATACCTGATGCAGAAGCCAAGAGAATTGTGTCAAAAAATATATCATGGCTAGTAACATGGTAGCTAAGGTTGGAAAAAGACACAGTCCAACCTATAACCCTACAGTGTTGATCCAGAGAGAGACAAAACCCTCTGTGTGGTAGAGGCCAATTGCCCCATACAAGAGAAAAAATTCCTTCTCCGCTCTAAATATGACAATCAGAAAAAATCCCTGAATCAACTTTCTGTCCTCAGAATCTACAACCATAACCTGTTAGAACATAATTTTCAAGACCAGTGTCTTGAATTTGTTTGAAGAATCCACCATCACAGCCTCTTGTGGCAGAGGGTTCTAGTGTCAGCGCTCTTACAGTAAAGAATCCCTATCTGTGCTGAAAGTAACAAGTTCTTTAGACCTAAAGGATGCCCTGTTGTCATTGTTAGGCTATGTTCATACAGCTTATTGTGGTGAGTATTTGGGCGCGCAGTTCACCGGCGAAGTGCGTGCCGCAATTACGGTAATTCATAGCGCTCATAGAGAGCTATGGATTACACACGGGGGGGAGGGGAGAATTGACATGTCAATTGTTAGCGGCGAATACGCACAGCTGACAATGCATGTCCCCACCCCCTTGTGCTTTAGAATTACGCGCTACTATACATAGCCTTACAGGCCTAAGTGTAAAAAGATCACTCAATACATTGGTATACTTTTATATATTTGTATATGACAATTATACTACTTTCTGCTGGAACCACTTCTGGCTTCGGCTCAATAGCATTGAGAAGAGTTAGTATTAGAAGCATTCCCAATTTGAATAGGACTCCAGGGTGACATATCATTTGCAGCAGACTTTTATGCTGCATGCCGTCTGCAGTAGTGGTGATAGGGGATGGATATTTGTTTTTTTTTATATTGTAAAGTTTTATGTGACAAAATCCGTCCCTCAAAGGGGTATTCTCTCCATGCTGTTTTTTAGAGCCGCAGGCAGCTTCATGCTCACACTTCCTGGTTAGGCTGTGGGTGGTTCTGCAGCAGTGATTGGCAGATGTTACAGTGACATGCGTGCAGGAGGTTTGTGAAGGCTACAGAGCTTTAAAGGGTTAAAACTTGTCAGTAAGTAATGTGAACAAAGCAGGGAGTGAAGTCACCATCCCACCCACTGCTAAAGGCTAAGGGTATGTTCACACGGCTTAATTGCAGGGTGTACAGTACGCCCTGCAATTAAGCCGGGTCTTCGGGAGTCGCGCTGATTGGCGTGTACTCCCGCGGTGCAGGGGGGGGGGATTTGCCCGCCGGTCCCATAGACATGCATTACATGTCATTTATATCCTCGCGTGTACAATACGATCGTATTGTACGCACGGGGAGAGGAGGCGTAATCCATGGTTCTCTACCGTAATGATTGAGGGGCATTTCGTTCGTATTAGAGCGCAGTACGCTCTCAATACGTGGCGTAATGCGTCCCAAAATAAGCTGTGTGAACTTACCCTAAAAGAGCAGAGAGAGCTGGTAACTAGGGAAGCAGGAAATAAGATCTGCTCCTAACTTTGAACAGTAGCAAAATGATCTGAACAGCAATGTATTTGGTGGTAATCGTTTTATTTACCTTTGCCTACATGTTTAATGCTTATCGATGAAACGGAAATACCCCTTTAAATTTTAGATTTGCAAAATCCCATGACCTGGCATGTACACACAGACTGCATGGTGAGATGTGGTAGCAGTCTGCGTTCCAGCATGGATGTGCTGTAAGTGCACAATATGGCAATGGAAAACTGAAAAATTTCTTTCCCTGTATATAGACTAGAGAGCCCTCCACGTTCTTATTCACACTGTCTGCTACTCTGTGACTAGAGGCAAGTGTATAGGGTATAACAAATCTAAGGGTGGATTCACACTGTGTTTTTTCATGCACATTGTGGTGCGTAAAATAGCTATTTTATGTATAAAAAAGCATGTATAGAGTCCTATTGACTTGAATACCTACACGCACTATTCAGGCACATGGTGCATTTTTTACCCATAATGTGATATGTTATGCAGTGATTAAAAAGCTGAACACATCAATTTTGTATGTGTTTTTTTGCGGTGTTCAGTGCAGAAATCATGTTGGAAGATAGGATGTGGTTTGGCCCTGTTGGATAGGCATACTCTGTGCCCTTTAGACCAGAAAACAAAAGGCGGCAGAAATCTTGAGCTTGTCCCTCGGATTTCTACAGAATTTTACGTGGTGTAGTTCTAGTTGTAGAGACTGTCCTCAGGATTTCTTGATGACGCAGCATTAGCACTTCCAGTCTGACAACTTCACAAGTGTTCAGCAATATTGTAACTATTCCTGATGTGTCGAACAAAAGCATAGATGGAGGTCTGTGTGATGAGTCCGAATGAAGGGAAGCAATCCACCCAACAGGGAGATGTGGACATTTTCAGGTTAGCAAGGCTCTTGGTAGGGCATTGCCCCCTTTACTATGAGCGCCAACCGCAAGAACTTGAAGGGGTTGTCCATTAAAAAGAAATTATGTTGTATTGGGGCCAGAGTGGTCCAAACACCTCCCTCCCCCTCCAAAAAAACCAAACCATAATTCTTACCTAGCTGACCCCTCTGCTGCTGGTGATCCATTGCCCTCGACTTCTGGATTCCTATCCTAACACAGAGGAGAGGCTCGCGCTCCATTAACATACAACGGATAACAACCCAGGAGTCAAGAGGAATGCATCGCTGGGAGACAGCGAGGCGAGTATTAGGCCATGTCCCCACGGCACCGGGCGCAAACTTTTCAATGGGCCGCTATGGAAAACCCGTGCAGCAGTCCCCACTGCACGGGTTTTCTGCCTGCTGGTTTTTCAGACGGCTGGCCGCCCGAAAACATTGTACATGTTCATTCTTCCGTCCCGTTTTTGGACGGAATATGAACATGTCTATGGGAAAGGGGAAGGCTTTTCTCCACAAACAGCAGAGAAAAGACGTCCTCCTGCAGCCGTGTGCACGGCACAAAAACAGGACAAATACCGGTCGAGTAAACCGACTGGTGTTTGTCCTGTGCCACGTTAAAGGGGTTTTGCCAGGACGTGCCTTACCTGCTAAGAAGCAAATGTAAACAAGCCACGCTGAGCTAAGAGAAAGAGAGAAACACAGCCAGAGCACAGAGCGGTGCATAAGGGATCGTGTAAAATGTTCACTAAAATAATCAAACTACAACTAGTGGATTCTGTATACAAAAGACAACAGCTTTATCCACAGCCTCTTGAAAGATCCTTCAGCCTCTTGTAAGCTTCTTCATGTTCCCTGTCATCAGATAAAGCAGGGATCTACTCAGAGAATCACATTACAACTAGTGGATTCTGTATACAAAAGACAACATATTTCTCCCCAGTCCCTTTGAAAGCTTCTTCAGTTCCCTCTCATCAGATAAGAAGTGTGCTCTGCCTGGTCCCTCTGCCTGGTCCTATCTAATGCAAGCTTTGAAGTAACTAAGGGCAGGTAAGGCAGCCTGTAGCTCTCTCAGACTGCAATTTTTGTAATCACATATATTTAGAAAAGTGATTAAATACCAATTTTGGAGGATCCCACGTCAACATTACATGGTGGCAAAACCCCTTCAAGGTGTGTTTTTTTTTTGGAGCTTCCTGGCCCCAATGCAACATTATTTTTTTTTTTAATGGACAACCCCTTCTTAGCAAATAGCATGTGTATTACAATTTGGCCTCAGAGAATATAAATATCTGTATGTTTATGCTTGTATATTTTACAAAATTGGAAATTACATTGAACAACAGCTTTGTGCCAACATGTACACAGCACTCGTGTCGTCACTCGACCAAAGACAACTTCTAGCTCACAAGATTAACTACAAATAACTAGTCATTCATAGTTCTGTTATCTAAATGCAGTAATGTCCGACCAATGTCTAGAAGACCTGTCTTATCTCTCGACATATTTGTCACTAACCAATAATATTCACTATGAAATAACAAACGTGGAGCATCTTTTCAGAGCTGTCGGTTATGTGGTTTTCTTGTTCTTCCTGGAAACTTGTGAATTAATTGATAACTGGCTGTTACAATGTCCATTGCCAGAAGGGGTGTGCACCTACACTCTGACTCAGCACTGATTGGGACAGTGTCAAAATATAACAATACATGTTATTGATGCTGTGACACCCAGTTGTCAATTTCTGCATACATTCCCAGGAGGAAGATGTACTAGTATTTTCTGAAACAGACTGTCCGGAGAGCATATAGGTCCCCTTCTACAGTCAGGTTTGCCTTGCATTGTTTCCTATGTCTCCAGTGCCTCCTTGTATACTCTTTCAGAAGTGTTTTAATTGTTGGCTAGTGTTACTCTTCTATCTATCTATCCATCTATCTCTATATATATATATATATACACTCACCGGCCACTTTATTAGGTACACCATGCTAGTAAGGGGTTGGACCCCCTTTTGCCTTCAGAACTGCCTCAATTCTTCGTGGCATAGATTCAACAAGGTGTTGCAACGATGCTCAATTGGTACCAAGGGGCCCAAAGAGTGCCAAGGAAAATATTCCCCACACCATGACACCACCACCACCAGCCTGAACCGTTGATACAAAGGCAGGATGGATCCATGCTTTCATGTTGTTGACGCAAATTCTGACCCAACCATCCATGTACAGCAGCAAGAAATCGAGACTCATCATGACCAGGCAACGTTTTTCAATCTTCTACTGTCCAATATTGGATTGATAACTTGGGCCCAAATTGGGTAGCCTCAGTTTCACTGTTCTTAGCTGAAAGGAGTTGACCAAAAACGTAGGTCTTCTGCTGCTGTTGCCATCTGCCTCAAAGTTCGCCGTACTGTGCTTTTCAGAAGCTCATTCTGTCCAAACCTTGTTTGTAACAAGTGGCTATTTGAGTCACTGTTCCCTTTTTCTATCAGCTCGAACAATTGTGCCCATTCTCCTTGACTCTGCATAAACAAGGCATTATCGCCCACAGGTCTGACGCTCACTGGATGTTTTTCTTTTTCGAGCCATGTCGTAAACCCTGAGATTTCGTGCGTGAAAATTCCCAGGAGATCAGCAGTTTCTTGAAAGTACTCAGACAGCCACTTCAGGCACCACCTAACCAGCAGGTTCAAATGCACTCAATCACCTTTCTTCCTCCAGTGTACTGATACTCGGTTTGAACTGCAGGATATTGTTTGACCATTCTACATCCTAATCACTAGTTGCCGCCATGTTTTCTATATTAGTAATTAATGTTAACGATCTATTGACAGTGCCGGTGTAGTTTGTCGTTTTGTGTGTATATATATATATATATTGGGCCTGTGTTGTTATGCGGTGGGTCATACAGGTAACTTGGTGAGGGTGTGACTACTCAAGTTTTTCACCTTTAGATGAAGTATTATGATATTGTGGGATTTAAAATCTGCACTTTAATGCTGAGATGAGATGATCTGGTTATTTTATCCTATGTTTACAAATGTTATATGCTGTTATCTTTCATGAATAGTCCTTATATGATGTTATATGCTATGTAGTACTGTTTGTGGATGGCATTTCTACCCCTCCTTGCCTAGTCCTGATAGCTACTGTATTACCCTGTTCAGTATTTATTAGGTGCTTTTTTAATATATTTTTTATTATATTATAATATTGAATAAAGATATCTATTTTTAAAGGTAATGATTGTGCTTTGAATGTTTTTTTTTTTTTTTGTAGTTATACATAGTTGTTTTTCTGGCTTTTTTGATAAGTTTGTGGATGAAGTATATCTATAATAGACCTGCAGTTCATTTAGTGCCTTGTTGTTTGGTAACACTGGTTATACAATCAGTAACACCATATGAAGTAGTGGTTCTCAATAACTAGTGCATGCTGTCCCTGCTACACAAGTAGCCAGTGCTTAGGAGATTAGTGGCTGCTTATCTTTGCGCTGCTTGTGTGGATGAATTGTTTGCTTCCTAGATGATGGAAGGGTTTAGTGCCAATTGCATAATTCAGGCAGGTGGTGCTTATCAGTTTGGTGGCAGCACACATGGCTGGCAGTAGCATGTAGTACTTTATGGTCTCCATTTGATGTCCTGTGCACTGTATCTATCAGACCTCTTGAGTAAATGACATGTGACATTGAAGACAACACATGGGCTGGCATGAAATGCTCATTCAGACTGCCAGTTGGATGTGGGGGCTATAATAATGGCACCCTTTGTATGTGAAATATTATTAAGGCAATGTATGTTTAAACAGACCCCGTCACATAGTTTATGCCCCCCTTGCTGAGGACAGCACAAGTTAGTGACGGACATGCTGTTTTCAGTGCTGTGTCCCTTATTCTGATTCTGTAAGATACAGGAGTTTCAGAGCATTTACTGCTCAAATCTGGCAGTTTGCAGCCTGTTCTGCCAGAAAAGAGTACAGCTTATGTTAACCCCGCCTACCTGTTGCTAGCCCCGCCCACATACTGGTTATTCAAAGATTTCTACCTATTCAAGGTAAAAGGTTGAATCAGCTGTGAGTGGCCGGGGTTAGCCTTGGGTGGGCAGTACTAACACCTGCTCATGAATACACTTATGCTCTTCTCTGGCAGAACAGGCTGCAAACTGCCAGATTTGAGCATTAAATGCTCTGAAACTGCTGAATCTTACAGAATAAGGAACACAGCGCTGGAAACAGCATGTCTGTCACTAGTTGTGCTCTCCTCTGCAAATAATCTATGTGACAGGTTCCCTTTAAGATCCTGTCTATGATGCTAAAGAAGTAGATTTCCTTTAAAGGGATTTCCTCAGCACAGGCTTTCACAGGCATCTTCACATTTCTCTATTTTACAGCTTCAAATCCAGGGGCAGGTCTCTCCTCCCAGGAGGCATGTCTTTCTTCACTGAAGAGTTTTTTTTACCTAATCACATCCCCTCCCTGCTCCCTCCTGAGTTTTCATCATCATTCTGTGGGAGCAGGGGAAGGGAGGGGATGTCACAGCTCTGCAGACCTCCTGCAATGGTCAGTTCTCATGCCTGGAGAGCTGTCACCACAAACAATCCTGTAACCAGAACACCTGCATTGGTGTAAGTAGATAATACATACAGCCCCCTAATATTAAAGAAAGTGACATCTTGTCATTGTGTCTAACAGAGTGTATTATATGTGCTATATGGGGGGAGAGCAGAGTGTATTATATGGGTGGGGGGAGCAGAGTGTGTTATATGGGTGGGGGGAGCAGAGTGTATTATATGGGTGGGGGGAGCAGAGTGTATTATATATGGGTGGGGGGAGCAGAGTGTATTATATATGTGTTATATGGGTGGGGGAGCAGAGTGTATTATATGTGTGTTATATGGGTGGGGGGAGCAGAGTGTGTTATATGGGTGGGGGGAGCAGAGTGTATTATATATGTGTTATATGGGTGGGGGGGAGCAGAGTGTATTAT
This sequence comes from Phyllomedusa bahiana, assembly GCA_025379985.1. Taxonomy (NCBI): domain Eukaryota; kingdom Metazoa; phylum Chordata; class Amphibia; order Anura; family Hylidae; genus Phyllomedusa; species Phyllomedusa bahiana. The sequence goes on along the minus strand of JAODAL010000268.1, from coordinate 185,942 downwards.
ATGTGTGTTATATGGGTGGGGGGAGCAGAGTGTGTTATATGGGTGGGGGGAGCAGAGTGTGTTATATGGGTGGGGGGAGCAGAGTGTATTATATGTGTGTTATATGGGTGGGGGGAGCAGAGTGTGTTATATGGGTGGGGGGAGCAGAGTGTATTATATGGGTGGGGGGAGCAGAGTGTATTATATGTGTGTTATATGGGTGGGGGGAGCAGAGTGTGTTATATGTGTGTTATATGGGTGGGGGGAGCAGAGTGTGTTATATGGGTGGGGGGAGCAGAGTGTATTATATGTGTGTTATATGGGTGGGGGGAGCAGAGTGTATTATATGTGTGTTATACGGGTGGGAGGAGCAGTGTGTTATATGGGTTGGAGGAGCAGAGTGTATTATATGTGTGTTATATGGGTCAGGGGAGCAGAGTGTATTATGTGTGTTATATGGGTGGGGGATGGGAGCAGAGTGTATTTTATGTGTGTTATATGGGTGGGGGATGGGAGTAGAGTGTATTATATGTGTGTTATATGGGTGGGGGATGGGAGCAGTGTGTGTTATATGGGTGGGGGATGGGAGCAGAGTATATTATATGTGTGTTATATGGTTGGAGGGAGCAGAGTTTATTATATGTGTGGAGGAAGTGAATCTAGCATTGACTAGATCCTTCACATCAGAGCTGTCCCAGTTTCACTTTCATAGCTCAGGGGGAGAGGGGAGAGCACAGGACAGCCAATCACAGCACAGGGGGCGTGTCATGCATGGGGGTTGAACTAAATATCAGGCAGCCAATCACAGCAAAGGGGGCATGGCCCGACCCCAGGCTGCAGTTTTAGGTGTAGAACACACAGATTAGCTAATAACTCCTATACTACATGATTTAGGTAATACAAACCAGTTGCATAAGTGCTTATTTTCACTGTCCCCACCATTACAGATATGATCTATGTAGCGAGAAAACGCCATTAATCCAGCACTATAGGAACAGCTAGGGCCAGATTATCAGATATTTCAAATTAGGGGCAGGAAAATAGTAACAAGAGATCAGGCTGAAAAAAATACAGGTCCATAGAGTCCAACCTATAAACCTACAGTGTTGATCCAGAGGAAGTCAAAAACCCATACAAGAGGAAAAATGTCCATTTTTATTATGACTTGTCAATCGCATGTTACGTACAGCTGGACATAGTCCAAAATCGACTGAATGTATGGGATTGGTCATTTGTTACACTGAATATCATTAAAGAGACATTCCCATCAGAAAGAAGTATTTTGGTTAAAACCAATATTCTTGGATCTTTTTATTTTATTTTTGGAAATATTTTTTATATCAGCTGTCCTATGCAATAAAAAAATAACAAAATATTGTCCTTCTCTATTGCAGGGCAGACTAATCTCGCTTCACTTCAGCTGCTAGTCATTTCTATATAGCCTCATTACAAATAATAGGTAATCGCCTAAAGATCACTCTATTGTTCTATTCAAAGAGATAGATAAGATTATTAAAAGTAAATAGGTGAACTGCTCATCTGGATATGTAATTGAATGCTTAATGCAAGCTTCAGTCCATGGATAGCTCCAGGACCTTGGAAGCCGAAATCAGTGTTTGAAAGAATTGTTGAATCCAGCACTGAATAAAAACAAAAGAACAACAGATGTTTTTCAAGCAGCCTACTTTTCATTGTAAAAAAACAGGATACTCGAAACGCGTCTGCTCTTCTTTTGCACGAGTGTGTCATGAAACTTTTTTAATATATATTTTTGGAACTAATAAAATGTGAAGATTTTACCAGATGTTTTCAGTGCTGCATTCAACACATCTTTCAAACATAGATTAGATTATACTAGACCATGAGCAATACATGAAAGGAAAATAGGGTAATCTTTTTCTGCACTGGGGAGGGGTTTTCTTCAGACTTATCAGGTTATTGCTGATACTATTTACAACTTTTAAGACCAGAGCCAGCAGAAAGAAGGACCATTAAGCTTGACTACTGCAACATCCTTCTCTGTGGCCTCCCATCTAGCATTCTTGCTCCCCTTCAAACAATTCTCAACGCTGCTGCCCGTCTTATCCACCTCTCTCCACGCTACTCCTCTGCCTCTCCTCTCTGTCAATCCCTTCACTGGCTTCTCATTGCCCAGCGAATTCATTTCAAGTTGCTAACCATGACCTACAAGGCTCTCCATGACCTCTCCCCTCCATACATCTCTGCCCTAATTTCCAAATATCTCCCCTCACGCAATCTCCGCTCCTCACAGGACCTTCTTCTCTGCTCTCCTCTTATCAGCAATTCACATAACCGTCTCCAAGACTTCTCTCGCGCTTCCCCCACACTCCGGAACTCACTGCCCCAACACATCAGACTCTCTGCCACTCTCACCAGCTTCAAAAGCAACCTGAAAACCCATCTCTTCAGGATTGCCTATAACCTACAATAACCCTGCTGCAACTGTACTACCCCACAAAAATGTCTGCCTCTCTCCTCCTGTCTCTTCCCTCCTCCTTGTAGATTGTAAGCCTTCACGGGCAGGGTCCTCTCTCCCTCTGTACCAGTTATATGTCATTCATTGTCATTATTGTACTCGCTTGACATATCATGTATGTGACCCCCCTCAAATGTACAGCGCCATGGAATCAATGGCGCTTTAAAATAAATGTTAATAATAATAATAATAATAATAATAATCAGAGCTCACAGATGGGAAGTCAGGGAGCGTGATGTACATAGAGGAACTTTAAATTAGGTCTATGTGTGTGTGTGTATATCTATATCTATCTATTGTCTCTCTCTCATTTTTATATATATATATATATATATATATATATATATTATATATATATATATATATATATATTATGAGAGAAAGCGGAGAGAAAGAAAGAGGGGGCTTACAAATGGTGAAGTATGTTTGGTATAGAACGTATAGAAGTGAGTATTTTGATCTACTCACCTGTTTGAGTTGCGCTCTTGGTGTAGGGGCACAACTCTCATATTAACATACAGGGCTTTTATTGTAGCCGTAGCCCTTGTATACGGCTGCTGATGTTCCCGTAAGTGGTGGCCCGCCAAGTAGACAGTCGAGAAAGCAAAATGGTGGAATCGGCGACATGTATGTCCAAAAATGCCACTGATGCAGGCAGGAAAATCCAGAAGATTACTTTTATTATTCTAAAAAGGCTAGGGCGCTAACCTCAGCCAATCTCAAACAATTTAAAAACAAGTAAAAATCCAACGCGTTTCGCGCTTATATAGCGCTTCCTCAGGGGTAAATGATATACAGTATCTATTCCAAACATTATAAAGGTACAGAGTACAGGTAATAGGTTAGATGTTACATCAATCAAACTGAATAAGGTGATCTGATTGGTGTGTTGGGTTGTCCATCACACATCCTCCTCATTACGAAACAGATAGAAATGGGACAGGATGGAACATGGTCCTAAGTGCCGGTGATTTGCATTTTAAAGGATACATCCCGATATGGATCACTCTATTTCTCTGTTTCTATAGTTAATTACATATAATTTTCTTTCTTTTATTGATGCTTTTGTCTAATAATATCTCCTAAAATTCAAGGTGAGACTTTAATGTGGTTTTAAACAATAATTTAATTTGTTTAAAACCACATTAAAGTCTCACCTTGAATTTAGGAGATATTATTAGACAAAAGCATCAATAAAAGAAAGAAAACACCTATTGTCATTAAAAACAAAGTACTAACACTTATATCTGAGGAAGCGCTGGTACTAGCGCGAAACGCGTCATGTTATGTATTATTAATGTGGAAAAGGTTAACACTCTTTTTCACCAAATATTTTTATTAGAATAAATAACTTTATTTCAAATAACATCCTCGTTCTCAAGAGGAAGTTTTTATTCTGGAACTGGGCGCCGGGTCCGTTTTTCCTCTTCTACATTTCTTCATTGTTCGTGCCCGCGGCCGTGCACCGGCTTCAGAGTGAGGGACCTGCGGCTGCCGTTCTGAGACTCGGATAGAGCCAACCACGCGCATATGAGTGTTGTGCCTCTATATTAATATGCACAACGACGCTAGGTTGTGTTTTATCTTTGTTTTTAGGGGCTGTTCACACGGCTTATTTGAGGGACGGATTGCAGCCGTATTGCGCGCCGTACTACGCTGCAATACGGCTGCAATCCGTCCCAGCCATTACGGTAATCCACAGGTCTCACAGAGAACTGTGGATTCTGACTTTCCTACCTGCTCGGCGAATCCGCCGGGTGGGGAGAAAGTGACCTGCACATTATCCCGGCGGAATACGCGCCGTGGATAATGCATGTTTATGGGGCCGGGGAGCTGCTCCCCTGCCCCTTATTCAAGCCGGGATTGCGGGCGAAATCCGTCCCACAATTACGGCTTGAATAAGCTGTGTGAACCAGGGCTTGCTTACTTCACCATAAGAGCGCCCCCTCTGTGCCTTTTTTTCTCCCTTGTTTTTTATTTATATATATATATATATATATATATATATATATACACACACGTAGCCATAATTTAAAGTTCTCCTATGTACATTACTATAATATTAGTGGCATGTTGCGTGTCAATATGTGAAAAGAAAAATGTGGTCATTTCCAGCTCCTCTATACATCTTTAAGGAGACAGAGAATTAATGTGCTTCCTGCTATCCTGTTGAGAACCAAATTTTGGGACCCCTCAATCTCGGCAACAGTGGAGGTCACAGAGGTCAGGCTTCCATCTAACTTTGAAGGGTCATAGACGTTTATGTTGTGTTCTCATCATCAGCGGAAAATCCTCATTAATTTTCACAGCCAATTTTTTTCAAGACAGGTGAAATGGGTAAAGCATTAAAAAATGCTTTATTGCTGCAATTAACCACATTGCAAAACCATGACAATTCAGTATAAAAATGTATGCGGTTTTAAGAACATTTTTTTTCCTGATCTTCAAAAAAACAAAACAAAAATCCAAGTACCGTAATCCATTTTGTGAACCTGGTCTTTGCATGCAGCATTCAATATTTCTTCAGCTCTGATCATCTGGCAGACAACTGCAATGTAAATTAATATTTCACATGACCAGAAGCAACATATCGAGCAGAGTGAGCCAGTTAGAAGTCTGTTGCACAAAAAAAGTTATAGTAGGAGATTTTAAAGCTCTGTTCTGCACCTTCAAGTCACGGGGTGCATGATGCTTATGGCATAAACATGGTTTTGCTTCTATACAAATGCCTAGAAAAAAAAGAATGGACATGTTTTCGTTCTTGTGAGCAGATGCTGCTTGGATTCGCTTTGTGTCCAAATCGGAGGCGAAAACCATCTTTGTAAAGTAAAAATTACACATTTGAAAAATCCGAGGGAGGCATATGGAGCCCTAACCCAGACTACAGCAATCTGCACTAGCCGTAACATACCTAAATTTTGTATCCAGGTGAGACTGAAGGCCACATATAATGTTTGTGCACGGCTTATAGCATGCACGGTAAATATTGATTTAATATGCGCGCTGGTTTGATGTTACTGTGTCTGCTAGTATATTGTTATAAAAGAAAGGCGGGTGTGCTGGACGCTTTGAAGCTACATGTATTAGGTGTGTGGTAGCTGTTGCTTCCTCTGCACTATCGTTTCTGGAGAACCAGCCGCTAGGAAACACTTCAGGAGGCCATTGACCACTATAAAAGTTATCTGTCTGGAACATAACAAGTGCAGAGTATTTGGAACACTTCCACTTGCAGTGAAGCAGCACTCTCCATTGAGGACCATGTTATCCAAGAATCAAATGTCAGGAGACAGCAAAGTTTTACACAGCCATTCACCTGCTTTTTTGGGCTGTGTCTAGAATTGCAGATGACATCCATTCACTTAGACAACTTTATATAACTGGCATCTGAAAAATCATCTATTTTATAAAAAGACAAATGGAGCCATATCTCTAAAAATACCAAAATATTTTATTCAAATATAAACAACAAATAGAACAAAATGACAAACATATACAGGAGGGGGACCAACAAAAAGAGGAGATGGCAAAAAACACCTGCCGCCCGCGGACTTGACTTCCGGCACTCGCTCCGGCGTCCTGAATATGGTTCTGCGCATGACCGGAAATGCGCATTCCAAGTCATGCACTATAGAGCCGGACAGCCGGAGGGGGGCGGGACTCGACTCCGTTGTGCGGCTCGGTGACGACAATGCACATCTGCCATAGGTGGAGAGATCTTAAAGGAGTTGTCTCCCTTCAGAGTTTCAGAGAATGCATGAATGAAATACTCTGTCACTTCCTGGTTCAGACTGACTCATTTGCATAAGCTCCATGCTTGTACAGCTCCATGCTGTGCTGTGCTTTCAGATGCTAATTAGATCAGATTAGCTTCTCAAACTACTAACAGGACTTCTTATCTGATCCCCAAAACAAAAGCCCTAATTACAGTTCTGTTTATTTTACATAAATCAAGCTTTTTACTGCCCAGCTGCACAGAGGCTGCCATGACCTGTGTGATGACATGTTATCTCATTGAACAAACAGCAGGGGAGAGAATTGTTTACAGGTTGGTTACTGAGGGAACTGAAATAGCCAGGGAGGTCATAAATTCACTTGTATCTCCTTAGGGAAAACAGAGGAACAAAGTAATATATTTGGAAAATGTCTTTATTTTGTGTTCCCTACAATTTGAAAGCTATTCTTTGTAGCGAGACAACCCCTTTAAGGTAATTGGCCACATCAGTATTTAATCAGCCATTTGGACATCTAGCCTCAGTCCTTTGAGGAAGCCTATTGGCGAAACGCGTTAAGCTGGTGACTGCCGGCATTTATATCCCTATATCCTTCTGATCAGATGGATAAATACTATTATACTATTGTTGGGCTTTATATAGTCCTTTGAACCTTATTTACATTCATGTTGCCCAGCTTATTTTCTATGAGGGATTTCTGACATCTTGCTTGCTGCAGTATTTTGGGAGTGCAGAGTTAGTTAGGGATATTATTTGTGGGTTGTGATGGGAATAGACACTGGTCTTTTACTGTTATACCTATTGGTTAAATACTCTTTTTAAGCCACATATACCCTCATATCCCTATATATACTTGTGTTATTAACATAGGCACTCCTTTCTGTAAGCGGGTGTTTTTTGCCAGCCGGGCTCCGCTTTGGCTATGTTCACACGGCTTATTTGCGGGGCGTAATTACGCCGCGTGGACGGGGGCAGGGCACCTCGCCGGCCCATAGACTATCATTACTAGCGGCGCGTATACGCCACTAGTAAATGACATGTCACTTATCTCCCCCTGTGGCGGATTCGCCGAGCAGGAAGAGGAGACGGAATCCATAGTTCTCTATGAGAACTGTGGATTACCGTAATGACTGGGACGGATTCAAGCCCGTAATTTGCGCAGTACGGCGTAAAATTACGGACTGAAATACGTCCCATTTTAAGCCGTGTGAACATAGCCTTTTGTTGGTCCCCTCCTGTACTGTATATGTTTGTCATTTTGGTCTATTTATTTATATTTGAATAAAATATTTTTGTATTTTTAGAGAGAGGGCTCTATTTGTCTATTTATAAAATACATTATGGGAGTTTCTCTGTCCTACAAGATATGGTGTTTTGGTACCTTGTATATAGGATCTGAAAAATCATAGTCTGCGTGCTTCTGATCCAGTCTGGGAATTTTTTGCAGGGCTCAGTATGGGAATATATTACATGAAATTTCTTGTATAGTGCCTGTAGGCCAGTTTACATGCCATAGTGCACATGTACAGTGTTTCACATGTCAGACTAAAAATTAAGCATGCAAAAGATGTCAGACCCAATTATTTACTAGATATCAATCTTCCTTTATTCCATATACATGTAAATATAGCCAAACCAGTCCAGTTTATAGGCTTAGTAGTAAATAGAAGTGACATTCCAACTAGTAGCGTGATACATAAAAAACAGGTAAATACCTCACAAAGCGCTCTGCGGCGTTCAGATCGGAGTAGCATGGACAAACCGGCCGAATGCTGCACGGATGCACGGTTTGGCTATATTTACATGTATATGGAATAAAGGAAGATTGATATCTAGTAAATAATTGGGTCTGACACATCTTTTGCATGTTTATGGACTCCAGGGAAGTCAAGGGAGACCTCCTGATATAGACCCAGAAGCGTGACACTACAGTATAGCAGGATAAGCAGTATTATATGCATTGAATTAGACTAAAAAATAAGCCCATAGGAGTACGATGTGACCAATTTATTAAAGAGGACCTGTAGCCATCACTGGCCCTTCAGTTTTAGTAAATACTTAGGTTCCCCATGAAATACCAGTTCTGGAGCATCTTCACTTATAACTCTGTGTTGTTCTCTTCCTCTGCTATTCCTTCTCGAAATCTATTGCTTAATTTGTCAGCTGGGTGTTACCAGTTGGGGGGTGTACTTCCCAGTTTGACATTGTCCAATCAATGCTGACAGTTAGGATATGTTTACACAGCGTTTCTTAGATGCATGTTTGGATTCGTGTTTCAGACCCAAAACGGACCCAAACACACATCTATGTGCAGTGTGATTACATTGCTTTCAATGTAAAACATGCATCGGCGTTCAGACGAGTGATCGCTGACATGTGTTTTACATGCGTCTTTCTGATGCATCTTTTGGATCCATTGAAGATGGATCCGAAAAATGTATTCAAAACACTGTGTGAACCTACCCAAGTGTGTACAGAGACACAAGCTTGTGAAAACATGAAGGGAAACCCACCCAAATGCCCAAACCCGAACTGAAAGCAAAGAAGGGTATGTCTACATGGAAATGTGTTTTTCCTGACTGATTTTGTTTTTCGTTGTTCTTTATTTGAAAAACAGTCGAATCCACTGCCCCCAAACCAAAACGACCTCAATAGAAAAACCAAGCTGAATTTTTACACAGTCCAATTGAAAAAATTTGGGAAAAATGTTTTTTTCATTTTTGCCAGAAAATTTGTACTGTTTTTGTCTTGGGCCGGGCAAAACCAAAAAACAGACCCCAAAAAATTTTTCCCCAAAAAAAACCAATTGTAAAATACCGTCCACATTTTTTTTAAAGGGGAAATTAAACCCCATTTAATTTAAAAATTTTGGGCCAAAAACACGGGAAACAACAAAAGAATATCGGACAAGATGCCCAGAAATTGGTTTTTTCCAAGGTAACACTATTTTGAAATTTTTAAAAACAGACATCAAGAGATGTCACGGGCCCCCCTTTTTAAGGGTGATGCGTACCCCCAAAGTAAATTTGTTGTTTTCTCGGGCTTGCCCCATGTACCACACTTTAGGTACCCTACCCACATAATTGCTTGCTCTGTTTGTGTAAATGTGTTTGGCTGCAAGATGCCACACAACCCCCCAACAAAGGGCCCCTACTTTTCTATCTATCAAACTATCTATCTATTTTCTATCTATCAATCTATCTATCTCAATCTATCAAATCTACTATCAAAATCTATCAAAACTCCCTATCTATTTTCCCCTACTATCTATTATCTATTTTCCTATCTATCCTCCTTTTATCAAATCCCCTATCTATCATCTATCTGGCCCCTATCTATCTATCTATCTATCCCCAAAACAATTTTCCCCCATATCTATTTATCAAAACCCCTATCTATCCCCCTTATCGTATCTATTCATATCTATCTAACCCAATCAAAACCTATCCCCATATCTACCTATTCAATTATCAAATCTCCTATCTACCCTTCCCAATTTTAAAAATCTATTTTATCAACCCCTATCTATCTTCTAACAATCTATCCATATCAAATTCTAATAAAAACTTTTTAAATCTATCAAATTTTATCCAATCTATCTATTCTACCCAAACTACCCTATCTATTTTCTATCAACCCTCATATCATCTTCTCCTTTTATCTTCTATCTTATCTATCATCTATCTCAAATCTATCTATCTATCTCAAATCTACAAACTTCTATCATCTATCTATCTCATATCTATAAATTTCTATCTATATCTATCTATCTTCTCTAATATCTTTTCAAACTCAATCATCTATCTCATTTTCTATCTATTTTCCTTTTATCAAATTCCTATTTTCATATCTATCTAAACTCATTCTTATCTACCCTTCCCAAATTATCTATCTCAAACTATCTATTTCTATCTACTACCTACCTACATACAATATTAAAAAGACACATCTGCATTTTTTTCTAAACTACCAACATGAAATCAGAAAAAACCCTTTAAACCATTTTAGGTCAATTAGGAACCAAAATTTTTTAAATTTTTTGCAAAATGCCAGAAAAAATGAAGAAAATTTTTTTTTGTCAAAAATTTTTCCCTACATTTCATTAGTTTTGGAGCATTGCCCTTTTTAAAATGGGATGAAATTGGAAAAAATTTTTTAAAATCCTTCCCCCAAGCTTCTCACAATAGTGTAGGAATTTTGGCCCATTCCCCCCCTGACAGAACTGGGGTAACGAGCCCTGGTTGTAGGTCTTTTGCTCCACCCGCCTTTTCCCCTTTTTCCCATAAATTTTCAATAGGGGTTTTAAAAACAGGGCTTTTTTTGATGGCCACCCAAAAACCCTTTACTTGGTTTTTCCTTAACCCCTTACCGACAATTTCCGTACTCATACGGAATGTCGGGTAGGGGGTTTTCCCCAAATTGATGTAAAAAAAGTCAAGGCATCTTTTGCTCCCCAAAAGGGGGAGCCCCGCAAGATCGCGGGATGGAACCGGCGGTATAAATTTCCGCTGGCACATGCCCATCCCCCACGGGCCGGGAGTTTTGGGGCCGGCGCAGTAAGGGGGCTGGCGCCGCTACTGAGTCCTTTCCCTTTCCCGAAGCCCGGAGCCCAAATTTACCCGCATCCGGGTTTTTCCCGGTGACGCACATGCCCACAAAACATTGTGGGCAGGGTGACAGCAATTTTTAAAGGAGACCAAAATACACATAAGCGTATGCTGTTTTCCAAATTTCCCTTAACGATCTGACGATCGGGTTTATGGGAATTCCCTTTCCCGGGAAAAAATGTAAAAAGGGTTAAAGAAAAAAAAAAGTGTAAAAAAAATAAAACACAAACACAAAAAAATAAAATAAAAACACGTAATCGCCCTTTTCCCCCCTTTAAAAAACCCAAGCCCCCAAAAAAGGGTCCAAAAAAATAAAGTAAAACCCAAAAATTTTGGGATTGCCTGTTAAGTAGCGACCCACCCTATAAATTTTTCATGGGTTTAATTTAAACCCCACGGTGAACCCCCATAAAAAAACCCCCCCAAAAAAAAGTTTACAGAATTGCGATTTTTGTTTTATCCTGAGCACATAAAATGGTAAAAAGTCATCAAAAACCATATCAACATCAAAAGTGGGCCCAAATTAAAAAAAGGGCATTCATCCCGCAAAAAAAGTCCACACAGGGGGGGTTGGTTATACGGGAAAAAAAAAAAACATTTTGGCTTTTTAGAAAAATAACGAAAGGGTAAAAATTGTTTTTAAAACAATAAAAACACTTTTTTTTTTTAAAAAAAATTTGCTTTCAAAAAAAAAAACAAAAAAAATTGGGGATCAAACCGGGAATCGTCCAACCCACAGAGGAAAAACTAACTTTGGCACGGATACTTCATGGTTTAACGCTAATTTAAAAATAAAAATAAAAAACACTGCTAGAATTTCAGTATTTTCTTTTTCCCCGCCTTCCAAAAAAACGGGTTTTTAAAAGCGATCATAAAAATCTTTCCCCCTCAAAAAATGTTACCAAAAAAAAATGTCCCAAATTTATCCCGCAAAAAAAAAAAATCCCTATACAGCTCCATTTAAAAAAAAAAAATAAAAAAAGTTATGGCCTCAGACTGCGGTTTATCAAAAACGTGTTTTTTTCCCTTTTTAAAAAAGGGGGTTTTTATTTTGTAAAAGCAGTAAAAACCCTTTAAAAAAAAATAAATGTGGGGATCGCAAAAAAACGTAAACAAAACCCGCTGAGAAAAACTTCATGTCATTTAAAACCGGGACAGTGACCCGGTGAAAAAAAAAAAATAAAAAACACTACCAATTCTTTTATTTTGTACAAAATGCCTCCAAAAAAAAACCTTTAAAAAATGATCAAAGCATACAAAGCCCCCCAAAAGGAACCAAAAAAAAACAACAACCTCATCTCTTAAAAAAAAACCCACAAACAGCTCCAAATTTAAAAAAAATTTAAAAAACCAAAGGCTTTAAATAGGACAACAAAAAAACGCAACTTTTTTTTAAAAAATCCTTCTATTTTTAAAAAAATAAAAAAATGAAAAAAAACAAAAAAAGGAAAACAAATTGAAACCCCCCCCCAAAAAATTAAAAACCCTCCTTTAAATCCCCTAAAAGGCGAATACGAAAAAAAGGCCCCAAAAACAATTGGGGGAACGCGTTTTCCCCCCCTCCCCTTTCCATGGCCCAAAGCTAAAAAAAAAACTACGGAACACCTGGCCCCAAAAACAAAATACACCCCCAAGATGAGATCCCCGAGGGGGGTTTTGAATCCCCAAAATGGGGCAACTTCTGGAAGGTTTCAAAACCCGTTCTAGTACTTTGGGGCTTTTTGGAGATGCGACATTTCCCCACCAAAAACCCGTGCGGCCCAAAAGCCAAAAACCCCCTTCCTTTTACCCCCCCGCCATGCGCCCAAACCCCAGTTTTAAAACCCACATGAGGGTATTGCCAAATTGGAAAAATTGCTAACACAATTTTTGGGGCCTTTTTTTTTTTTCCAAAATTCCTTGTAAAAATTAAAAAATTTTCAGCTAAAATTGCAGATTATTGGAAAAAATTTTAAATTTTTTTATTTTCAGAGCTGAACGCTAAAAAAAATTTTTTGAAAACGCCCCGGGGTCGATATAAAACCCCTTCACCTCTGGAAAAATATTCCCGGTTTAAAGGGGGGTAGTTTTTCCCAAAATGGGGGCTTTTTAGGGGATTTATTAATTTGAAAACCTTTTGGGGGTCTGCAAACCTGAAATGGCCCCCAAAAAAAATTGGGAAGAAAATTTAGGGCCCCCGAGTCCAGTAGGGGTTCCCCTTTTTCTGGGGGTTGTGGTTGAAATTTCCAAAAAAGGGACTAGGGCCACATATGGATTCTCGAAAACCCCAGAAAACGTGGAAACAATTTTTAATTGCATTTCCCCCGAAAAATTTACCGTATTCCCTTTTCAATAATGGATAAAAATTTAAAATCTGCAAAAAAAATGATATTTTTTAAAAATTTTAAATTCCACTTTGCTTTAATTCCTGTGAAAAAACCTAAATTTTGGCTAAAAACCTTCCCCAAAAGCGGTTTTGAATTTCTTTTAAAAGGGGTTTATTTTTTTTAGGAGGGCAAAATTTTTGGGGGGAACAAAAAAAACAGGCAATCAAAGTCACGTTGAACTTGGGAAATGGTCCCTAAAAAAATGTAAAATTTCAAAATTTTTCCCTTGGGAAAAATTTGGGAAAAAACACTAAATTTCTAAGCCCCCTAAAAGCTAAAAAAAAAAAAAAATTTAAAAAAAAAAGCCAAACTACAGCGACATATTGGGAGATGCTAGTTATAAACCCATTTTTTGGGGTGGGAAAATTCTAATTCTTACATGCAGAAATTTTTGAGTTTTTAAATTGGTAAATTTTTCACATTTTTTTACGATAATTTTTTTTTTTTTTCCACAAATAAACAACTTTTTTTTGGGGGCCAAAATTTCTTTTCTATCTTAAAAAACCCCAATGTGTCACAAGAAAACAAACTTGAATCACCTGGAAAAGGTAAAAAATGTCAAAAAGTTATTCTCACATAAAGTGCACATGACAAAATTTTAAAAAAAGGGGGGCTGTCAAGAGGCCAAAACTTTTCTCCGGCGGAAAAAGGTTTTAAAAAGAAAAACTAAATCCAAAAACAGTTTTGAAAAACCGATTAAAAAACCCCTTTCTGTGTGGGGGCAAACCCTAAAGGCCCGCATTCACACGGGACAGGACAAAACCGGTTTTTGGTTTTCCCGGGGGAGGAGGTGGGGAGGGGGGGGGCTTTTTTTTCCGCATTGACGGAGAAGGGCCCCCATTGAGAACCGGACCAAGAATGAACCCTTCTCAAATTTTTTTTTTTTTTACGGACCGCGGGGGGCAAAAAACCCCCGGGGCGGAAAAAACCCCTACAGTGGGGACTGTTTCACGGGGGGTTTTCCCCTAGACACAATTGGCTCATTTTCGGCCGTTTTTTTCATGCCGTTTTGAAAAAACCGCAAAACCCCTAAAAAAAAAAAGCCCAAAACCCGGCAGTGGGGACATTCCCCAAAAAGTGGAGGAAAGAAATTTTCGAATATAGGGGCCCACAAGGGAAAATTGTTCCCCGCCTTTCCCAGGGCCCCTTTTCGAAAGCCAATACAAAATATCCGTTTTTTGATTTCAATTAATTTCTTTTTTCGCCCTAACTGAAGGATATTGGGAAAAACCATGTAGAGCAAGGGTGACTATGGGGAAGGGCCCTTAGGCCCTATTCATACGGTGGATTGGCGCTTTTTCTAAACCGGGTTTTTTTTCCCCCCTTTTTCGCGGCCAAAACCGGGGTTAATATTCCCCCGGGCCGGGGGGTTTTTGGGCCGGCGGTTTTGGGGGCCGGGGGCCAAAACCCCCGCTGGGTTGGGGGAACTCCCCCTTAAACGGGGTGAGGGGCCTCCCGGGCGGGGGTGCGCGCTGGTTGGTCCGGGGGCCCAGGTTGGGGTTTTTTACCCCCTTGCTAAAATTTTTGCATGGGGCAAACCCGCCCCGCAACCCCGGGGCCCCAAAAACCATGGCCCCCCCCGGCGCCGAGACCACCCCCCCGGGGGCCCTTTTGGCCGAAAAACCCCTTGGGGGAAAACCCCCGGGGTTTTTGGGGCCGCGGGAACCGGTCGAAAAGCGCGTAAAAACCCCCCAAAAACCCCCGGGGAACATGCCCTTAGGGGGACAGGGGGGTTTCAACGTCAAAACGGCCCTAGGATTTTTAAATCCTGGGGAAATTTCCTAAATCTTTGGCTTTAAAGGGTTTTACACTAGCAGTCTGAGGAGCAGTATATGTATGTAGGTTGTGAATTCAGGAGAACATTCAGGCAGTATCATTCCAGGCTGAAGCATCCCAAAAATATCAAACATTTGGGGATCAAGGGCCATCATTCAAAAAGGCGGCTCTGCACCACCAGGGGCCGTCCCTGTTTTCCCTTTTTTTTGGGTGCTGAAAGTGCAGATATTTTCCCTTTTTAAAAAACCCCTTTGCTGACTCGGAGTGTATGATTTAGTTTGAGGGAAAAAATTATTGCGCCTGAAAGGGGTATCTGATGTATTTTAGCACGGGGGCAACCTATCGGACGACAAAAAGTACCTGTGTGTAGCCGTAAAAGTTTCCGGGAATGGGGCAAAGCCTTTTTGCTTTTTTCTGGCAAAAAAGAGATTTAAAACTTTTGGGAAAAACACCATAAAAAAACAGCAAAAACCCTGTGGGGGAAAATTTTTTAAAGCTAAGCCCAAACCCGGCAAGGTTTTTTTTCGACAGGTTTTTTGAGAGGGTTTTCCCAGTTTTGGGAAACCCAAACCAAACCCAAAAACCATCCCCATAGATTTTTTAATAGAAAACCCCCCCCAGTGGGCCCTACCCCTAAACAAGGTTTTTCCAGCCGGACAAACTTCACATTTTTCCCCGGGGCGGCAGGAGTGCTAGTCGGTGGTTAAAGGGGATGGGCGAATCCACAAACCGTGGACAAACCCGGGCCCCCAAAAACCACTGAAATAAACGATAAAATACCGGACGGATTTTTAAAACAAAATTTCCACCAATTTTTTGGTTTCACTGTCGTGGGGACTGTAGTCTTTAGCCTTATTTTTTACCCTCTACCTTTCAGAAAAAGGGTGGAAAGTATTAAATTGTTGCTATTTTACCTGGAGCAAGCAACCTACGGGCGAAATAAATTTTATTTTGGGGAAACTTTGCCCAAATTTTGCAAATTCCGACTTTCCCGGGCGCCTTCAGCCAGGTTTTTGTGTAAAGAAATCTCAGAAAAGTCTGCTCCCCCCAAAGGGGCCCAAAACCATTGTGGAGTAGACCAATGACAACCGGGGTTTTTAAAAGCGGGCTTAACAAAATGTTTTGTGCACGGGTTTTGGGGTAACGTAAAGGGGGGTTTTGGGTACCCTTGGGCCATGTCTGCACAGCACTGGTTTTTGGTTTTGGATTTGGGGGGATTCAGAAATTTAATTTTTAAATCCGCTGGTTTTCTGGTGGTTTTTAAAAGCCCGGAATTTTCCCCCATAGGATTCCGATACAGTCAATGTACTGAGCCGTGGAGAAATCAGAAAACGGACTGTGGTTTTTAGCGTAACAAAAAGTGCTACTGCGATGTTAAAATTCCTTGGATTTCCGATGTTATTTTAACTACGCTGTGTAGACATAGCCTTAGTCCATGTTCACACATTTTGGGACGGATTTTGTCCCGTATTCCGCGCCGTACTGCGCAAAATACGGCGCAAATCCGTCCCAGTCTTTAAACGGTAATCCACAGTTCTCATAGAGAACTATGGATTCCGTCTCTTTCCCCGATCGCGAAATACGGCGAGCGGGAGAAAGTGACTTTCACATTACCCCGGGCGGGATATGCGCTGTGGATAGTGGTTGTCTATGGGGCCGGCGAGCAGCTGGACCCCCCGCTGCACGGCAGTCGGCATAATTGCGGGCGAAATCCGTCCCCGCAATTACGCCGGCAATAAGCCGTGTGAACATAGCCTTATAGCTCCAACATATTCTACAGTCCTGTGTGGATATTGGTTACCAGGGTTTTTCTAGACTTTTTAAAACCTCCCCACCATCTCCCACTGTGTTAAAATAGAAAATCAACCTATACTTATCTCTCCAGTCACCCCCGTTCCAGCACCGCCATAGCTCCAGTGTCCCCCAGTCCCTGATGTCACGTTCATAGATCGCATGATGCTGCAGCCAGTCACTGACCGCTGTGGTCACATGCTGTACATGTAGATTGGTTGTAGCATTATATAATGCATAAACGTGAGTTCATCAGTGAGGGATTGGAGGCGTGTGTGGGACTAAAACTGGAGCTCTGGCTGCGTTGGACTGGTAGTGATGGGAGAGGTAAATATGGGTTTGTTTTCTACTTTAGCACGATTGGAGGTGGTAGAGAGGTTTTTGAAAATCTTGGAAAATCCCTTAATTACTGCTGCGTCTAAAGAAATGGTAAAACGTGCTTGGTTGTACTGTGACCTCCCATAGAAATGAGAGAGAGTGCACATGTGGCCACCTTTCCCGCTCCCTGTGGCCAGCCCGGGAGCAAAAATAACAGGACAGGAATGCCCTTTTAAAGGGGTTGTCTGGTAGAAGAAATCTCATCAGAAATAGGGGCAGGGTGGGGGAAAAAAAGGTTATCCTTGCCAACCTTTCTCCTGACGCCGACTTCTCCAGAGCTCCTTGGCAATTTGCTCCTCCTCACTCCTAGTTGTTTCGTCCCCACACACAGCGGAGCCCAAGCCTCTTCTGTTTGTCAGGACAGGAATCTGAAAATGAAGAGGAGCCTTGGAAGCAACTGAGTGGCAATGGGGGGGAAATTTTGGTAATGATCACTAATGGTTTTGTAATTGTTTGGCTTTTACTGGGGCACATTGTACGTTTTGTGACTTGTATTTGTGTCATTAGTAATGAGTTACTGCAGATGTCTCCATCATTTATAGTATGATATGATTGTGCAATACAGGTATAATTACAACTAGAAACAGTCTATAGGATTCAAACTGATGTTGAAATACATCAGTTTGAATCTGTTTTGTCAAAGCAGGGTATAATGTTGGCTTTCCTACTGTCAAAATGTCACAAATGTTGTCATTACTTGGGCAACTCTTTTCTGTTGATACTGATAAAACTTTATACTGCTTATTAATTGCTTTAGTTTGGGCCAATAATTTTGGCACATTTTTGGTGCTTGATGGTTGCATGTTGGACCGCTCCCAATTTCTGTGAAGCCACGCATCTTTCTCAGCCATATTACAAAGGGCCTCATGTATGAAAATGGTCTAGGTCTAAGGGTATGTTCACATGGCGTGTTGAGTATGTATGAACATATGTTATTTGATGCGTGTTTGGATCCGTCTGTCGGACCCAAACACGGATCTAATATTGTGCAATGTGATTTACGTTGCTTTTACTTTGAAACGCGCCTCGTCATTCATGCAAGTGATCAGTGATGCGCGTCTCATTGCGTCTTCGGATCGTTCCAAGAATTGCTGCAATTCTTGGTCTAAAACATTTTTAAACTAAGGGGCATCCCTTCTGCACCGATGTTGGATACGTTTTGGTGTTTTAGGATCCGATCCGCGCTTTTTTTTTGGATCAATTTCAATCTAACACCCCCTAAGACTTTTTTTGTCCCAATAACCATTCAGAGCCCCCTTTTCATTTCATAATTGTTCTGAAAAAATAAAGGCGCTCTGATTGGGTTGTTTGGGCAATAAAAAAACCTTTAAACCCTAGACATTTTTCATACATGTTTCTAAAACAAACAAAGGGGTTAAGCATGCCTAATTTTTTGGCCCAGTTGCACAGTAAATTGTCATCTTTTTCTTTATGGCCCTATCTGCATGACTGTTTTGTTCTTTGACATAGCACTCATACCCTAAATTAAATTTTTTTGGGGCCAGTTTGGTGTTACTGTTCAACCGTTTCTGAAAGGGAAGTTGGAAAAGTGGGCACAGAAGGACTCCTCAAAGTCGCTCCCTCAATCCTTTGATAAGGATCCCAAAACCGTTTAATAAAAGGGGCAGTTTAGGATCTTAACAGATTTTGCATTGCAGTCGAGAACCATCAAGTCCCACTTCTGAGCGGCTACCTGCCATCCAAAGTTCTCAGTCACCTGAATGGCTGATCTGACTCTTCCCTCCTGGGCAGATACAACCTTCACCTATCGCTGTGGTGGCAGCAATGTTGTCAGCCAGTATTAGTGGTGACAACATGTAGAAATGCAAAATGTTGTTATAGAATACTTCCATAGGGGTGTGTTTACGCATCCTACCACGTACCATCAGACACAATCCTAACCTTCATAGTTTTAAGAGTGCCCTGAAAATACATCTTCTCAGTCTGGCCTACCAAGATCTCTAATTGCTAACCCCACCTTCTATCACACATGCTTCTGTCACTCCCTACACTAGGGCACTCACAGGCACTTATCTGTATATAGATGTACTGTCAGGCTATGTTCACACGGCTTATTTCGGGGCGTATTTACGGACGTATTTATGTCCGCGAATACGTTCCGAAATACATTTCAAATAATGAGCAATTAGATTAATAATAATAATAATCTTTATTTCTATAGCGCCAACATATTCCGCAGCACTTTACAAATTCAAGGGTAAACGTACAGACATTACACATTAAAAGTACTTACAAATGAGACACAAGGTGGGAGGGCCCTGCTCGTGAGAGCTTACAATCTATTAGGGTGTATGGGTGAAACATACGGTAAGAAGTGCCAAGTTTACAATGGTCCAGCCTTGTTTCATAAATAGGGTGTGGTTTACATGAAAAATGGATGAACCTGCCACCCAGGCAGTACATCTATATACAGATACGTGCCTGTGAGTGCCCAAGTGCAGGGAGTGACAAATGTGTGTGATAGCATTGATACATTGATTCCAATGTAAAATACGCCTCGTCGTTCACACGAGGTGTATTTTCGCGACGTATTTGCGGGCGTAAATATGATCGTAAAATTAAGTTCCCTGGCGCTTATTGAGGCGTATTTCGCAACGTAAATCCCCATAGTAAAGAATGGGGAATGTATTTACGACACTAAATGCACGCCACACTTTGTGACATGTATTTGAAACATATTTCGGGACGTATTTGCAGATGTCAACAGGTCCGTAAATACGCCCTGAAATCAGCCGTGTGAACATAGCCTTTTGGTGGCAGGTTCACCCAACTTTTATGTAAACCACCTCATATTTATGAAACAAGGCTGGACCATTGTAAACTGAGCACTTCTTACCCTTCGTCTCCCCCAGGCACCTTTATAGATTGTAAGCTCTTGCGAGCAGGGCCCTCACACCTTGTGTCTCATCTGTAAGTAGCTCTGACTGTGTAATATCTGTCTTGTCTTCTGTCTGTAATTATTCCCTCTACATTGTAAAGTGCTGCGGAATATGTTGGCGCTATATAAATAAAAGATTATTATTATTATTCTTCATGCCGCCGATTTTATCAAGGAATTAAATCCGCGTGTGTTCTGACAGACTTTCATTTGCGAACTACAGCGTGGATTTTCCGCACCACAGATTTTAAATCCGTGATGCGGGGAAAAAAATAGAATGATCATGTCCTTTCTTTCCAGCAGATCCTCCTTGGATCCTGCTCCTGGAGGAGTGACGTGGGCAGGCTCAGACTGGCCCACAGGTGAATAGGGAAACCCCCGGTGGGCCCCTGAGCATGGTAGACCAAAAGTTGTTTTTTAACTTCATATACATTCCCAGAAAATGCAAAAAAGCATAGAAAGTGAAGTATAAAGCAAGAGGAAAAGTATAGAAGGCATGTACAGTCATTTACAGTAGCTGTAGGGTGGGCCCCTAAAATAAACTTACCGGTGGGCCCATAAAAACTCAACTAGTGGGCTCCTAGAGTCAACTCCACCTGTGGGCCCTAGGCAGCCCAGTCCGACACTGGACGTGGGTTAGCCCAAGTGAAATGGGGCTAACCCGTGTCCAACTCCGAGGCGAATACAGCCTCCTAATGCTCGGCAGAAATCAGAGGCATCGCCTCAGATCTCTATCGAGGGAGAAGTCTGATGTGTGAATATACCCTTACAGAGGAAGATACTTGGTAAGTGACTTTCCTAATAATTGTTCGTTCTGCAGTTGTCTACCACCAGTTCATTGCTTGGCTTGGTACTGCGGGAATGATGGCTGTAGGCCTATGTGCAGGACATTGTTGATGTACAATTTTCACTTCTCTGTTCCAGCAGCTGAAAAGACAACGTAGCCTTTAAATAGCTTCTCTCGCCGGTGACCTTTGTCAGCGCTGCCACCTGCTCCGCCTGCTGCTTCCAACACTGTCACACTGACCCAGTGACTTCTTGTGTGCGGATCTGTCTGCCTGTCAGACTTTATTTGGCATCAGGAGAGCACAAGCCCTGACTGTTGTCATAATGCCAGTAGATCAAAGGTGATCACCTAGCTAGCTGAGCGGCAGAGTGCGAGGCCGAAGAGCAATGGGTTCCCCCATTCAAGTGCAGAGCACACATTTATTTGGAATTCCTTCCGGTTACCTCTATGTCTTAATCATTTTTACATAGCTTGGGAAGCATATTTTCATGAATATCTTGATTTTATGCTAATAGAATAATTGTTACCTCGTTAAAATATTTTTGGCAGTTTTCATGGTTCGTATGATTTCACCCGTTCTAGCAGGGGCGAGTTTATACAGCTGTGCTTCAGCACATAATCAGCATGGAATTCACATCTAGAACCCGCACCAGTAAACACTGTTGTTGGACACATATTTTTCAATTTCATGCATGGATTTGAAGCTGAGTTTAGAGGCGGATTTTAGTGTTCAAATACTTTGTGTGGATTCAGTGCTTAAAGTCAGTGCTAAATCCGCCTCAAGAATTGGCTTGTCCATTCTTTTTCAGCAACGGAAAAAAAAGTGCTGCGGAAAATCAGCATACACCGCAATACAATTTTTCCATGGAAAGCAACGTGACACGAGTTGCAGTTTCTGACGCTGATTTAGTGCTGGAACGTTATCAGAACATCCATGTGCACACACCTATTGGTACTACACTGCATGTTTAGGAAGTATAAGGGTATATACATTCGACATATTGTTGCAGAAATTTTTGTGAATCAAAGTCAGTTGTGGTAATACCATTAGGGTATTTTTGATGGCAAGCCAAAAATTTCTGCAAGACTCCATACAAATCGTTAGGACAATCACAGACATTTCTATAAGAAATCTGTCCTTTGTGAATAAACCTTAAGGGCATGTCCCCACGGCACGGGTTCGCGGCTGCAAACGAGCACAACGGACTTCTATGGAAAACCCGAGAAGCAGTACCTACTGCTCGGGTTTTCCGCCCAAAAAACATTGAACATGCACATTCTTCCGTCCGGTTTTCGGACAGAATATGTGCATGTCAATGTGAAGGGGGAAGACTCATCGGGGAGAAAAGCCGTCCCCCCCGTGCCTGTGGGGACGGCACTAAAACAGGACAAATACCGGTCGTATAAACCGACTGGTATTTGTCCTCTACCGTAGGGGCAGGCCCTAAAGGGTTTTTTTCCCATCTGTGATATACTTGGGCATCATTTAGCTCAGAAAAGTCAGGCTGTTCTCACATACATTAGATCATATGTGTCAGATTTGGTTTGCCGGGTCATTTTATGTGTGCCATGAGAGCTTAGACACAGCAAGCAGAGATGGAGAAAGTCAGGACACCGAACGACCACTTTCACCGGAGGACACAGTCAGTGCTTGGCAGAGGCAGCCATGCCAGCATAGGAGGCGGGCATATCTCTAGACTGCTCTGTTCAGCAACTGACAGGTGGTGACACAGCTCTGACAGCCCTACCCAGACATCTTAGCCAACCTCCAATAGCCCTTAAAGGGGTTTTCCCATCTGACTGTTTCACATCTCCTGCTCTTCACAGCCACCTTTAGGTTCCCATGTCCTTTCAGGCTACAGGTGGTTCTACAGCGGTGATTGGCATATCAGATGTGCTGTTCCTAGCTGATTCTGTTAGAGCGACATTGGTGATGGAAAGGTTTAAAGAACAGGGCAGTAGGTTACAGAGCACTAAAGGGTTAAAGTTTGTCAGTAACAGAGAAACAAGCTCCTCTGTTGCTGATAATACACAGCAGGGAGTGACCCCTCCTTGGTTGACCAGGGCTTCTAGAACAATGAGATCAGAGAGAGGTGATCAGTAACCTAGGGAAGCTTATGTACACAAGCAGGAGATAGAACTGCTCTAACTCGTAAAATAAGAACAGCAATGTATTTGGTAATAGTATTTCTTCTTCTTTGCCTACATGGTGAGAAAACCCTGTTGACGAACCAGGGCCATGGAGTCTGAGTCCGTGCCCATTTTGGTGGAATCGGTTTAAAGTAGACCGATTCAGACTCAAAAAATAGATAATAAATTGGTACAGTTAGTTCAATGCAGTGCCAAGAGCAAGAGGAATTGGGTCTTGCCAGTGCTACTCCTCCCATATCTTCAGCCTCATGAGATGAGGAGTTAAATTTTGAAAAGTATTTGGAGGACGTGGAGCAGACAAAGCGTTTCTGCAGGGGAACAGATTCCATTCCCATAACAAACAGATTGACCAGATTTCTGCAAAATTCTTCATTTGCTTTCAAAGAAGAAGAAGAGTTCAACCATTAATCAGAACTGACTGAATGGGGCAATTCCTTTATACCCCGAAATTGTTAGAGATGTTACCCCTGTGGTCACCGCTTTGCCATCAACCAAAGTTAGTATAGAGAGGCCGGTCTCTAGCCTGGAAATAATTAGATCAGATTTGAGGTTATCTATGAAGGAGGATCTGATGGAGGCGATACTATTTGTCAGAACAAATTCAGAGACTTCACAAATGTTATTCAGGATGTTTTTGTTGAGAACAGTTTTTTTCCCACTTAATGCAGCGTTTTGCGTATTTATGATTTATTAAAGTTTTTTTGTGTTCTAAAGTTGTATCCAATAAATATCTTTTATCTTCTACCTAAATAGCTTGATTATTGTATCATAAGTTGATAAACAGCCTGATGTTACCATTTTACTATAGTAAAATTATCACTTAAACATGTGCAATGTATTAGGAATCAGGTCAGGAAAATTGAGGAGTCGGAGCTTTGGTTTACCCACTCCACAAGAGGAACAGACAAATGCAACTTATATTTTGGTCTCACGACTTGCCTGAGACTTGATCTCATGTAACCTTAGCTAAAGGTTTCCACTACGTATCATTTCCCTTCAAGCGCTACTCTTGCTTTGGCTATGTGATATGCATCTTTCAAATGTTACAGCTACTGCTGTGTTCTTGCCAAATATATCCAATAGTTAATCTACTGTAGGGCCTAACATATATCAAGAGTTGTTTTAGTGCATGCAGGTATCTGGATACTTATTTTATCATGGTTTTGAAAGGTGGACTCAAGTAAGCTTTTCAATGCGGCGGTCCCTCAAGTTACACTTGGTTTAGGATACGCTATTTCTAACATTTCAACAGGTTTTATCAGAAACAAAGCAGTACAATTGATGTGAATATGAAGGCACTGCCAGTCCAGAGTATGACAACAGTACAAAAAACGTTAACACAGAGGTAGTCTCGCTGGTCAAGTCCGTAAAAGAGAATTCGGCTGGCATCGTTGCCCAAATGTTACATCAGTTATAGAGACAGCATTCAAAAACGCGTATTTATGCAATAAAACAAAGAGACACATAGAACAGAACATGCATCTTAAGAAACAACATCAATACAAAGAACAATCAACGGCCTGTGTAGCAGGGAGGATATTGAGGGTCCTATGAGGTACAGTTTGATCAGAGGCATAAGTCCAAATCACGTGCGTAGGTAGAACCGAATAAGCTAACAATTAGACACACCAAACACATATACCTACAATCACACTGAAGCGGGGGAGAGGAATGAGGAACAGAAAGGGAAGGGGGCGAGCCGGAGTGGCTTTAAAATTGAAGGTCTTAGGAAGCGTTGATGTGTCTAGGTGGTCAGTTCACGAGAGGCTGTTGTGGCCTGGTTTTGCTACCTAGGCGTCCAGGTATGGATCAGCGACCGTGCCTGATCCTCTGTCGTGGCTAGAAGTTCTTCCATGTGATAAACATGGGAGACCTCAGTATACCACTCTTCAATTGAAGGTGGGTCCGGTGTTTTCCAACGCCTGGGGATAATGGTCTTAGCCGCCTGTAGGAGATGCCTAGTTCTAACATGAAGTGGTCTTTTCTAGAACATCATATCTTGAAACCATACTTGTCATACAATGAGCAGCATACACAGCTACATGACCAACTGGTGCATATGTCCTGGCTATATGTTTGGAATATGCATCAATTTTCCCAACATAGACACTGAAGGCAACATGTTCTAGTATGAATTTTGTCGCCCAGACATCAATTTTATTGTGCGCATTAGTAGTGTAGAATGCTCCTCAGTTTATTAACCTGTTCTACTGTGGGTCATAGATTTAGTGCTTTCTAGCTCAAAAACATCAACTCAAGCTCAGGTAAACCACTTTTAACTTGATGTACCTGTTCCAGCAGTAATGTGCATAGTTTTTCCGTCTTCCAGTCATAAATTTGTAGAATCATACAGTTGTGGTGCGACATGCCTCCAGAACGTCCTCACATCTTGGGCGCATTACAAAGTGCCGCAGATGCCTCATAATGGTTCCTAATTTTGGAGGGCGCCTGCTCATACTTTGAGAGAACAGGGCTGCGTCAGTTTTTGGACTGAAAGGACACCAGAATACTGATGCAGCCCCGTACATAAATGTCGCCCTAAATGTTCACCATGAATTTAGGACATAACTGATGTATTTGTCAGGCAGTCTAAACTAATTTATTGTGTTGTCCGGACATTCGGTCCGATGGCAGGATGGTTTTTATGGGTTCTTTTTGAGTATCCTGCATCCTTTTAGTCGTTTGTTCTGTGTTGGGACACTCCAGGGATTTGGATGACAGGAAGTGGAAGTTTTGGTAGCTGCTGAGGTAGATTTTTATTCTCTGTGTTTATATGTTTGTAATTTATTTCACAACTGAATTATCGGAATGTACAGGAATTTCCCCATTGGTTTATAACCACAGCATATTTTCCGTTGGCCTCCTCCTCCTGCTGTATGTGGGGAAAAAGGATGTGTCTAGGTTTTATAAATGAATTTGTTCAGCACTGGATCCCTGCAGGGAAACTAGATCGGGTAGAAGCACAATAAGGGCTAGTTCACACGGCTTATTGCCAACGTAATTGCGGGGACGGATTTCGCCCCGCAATTACGCCGGCTGCCGTGCAGCGGGGACGGGGCGGGGGGACGGCAGCTCGCCGGCCCCATAGACAGTCATTATTCACGCGTACACGCCGTAAATAATTTGCATTTCACTTTCTCCCCCCGCGGTGGATTCGCCGAGCGGGAAGGAGAGACGGAATCCATAGTTCTCTATGAGAACTGTGGATTACCGTAATGGCAGGGACGGATTTCAGCCGTACTGCAGCGCAAATACGGCGCGCAATACGGATGAAATCGGTGCCCAAATCAGCCGTGTGAACGAGCCCTAACTGATCACAGCTAGATCTTTCCTAGGATTTTCTGAGATTGTTTGTAAGTGTGTACGTTTCTATTGCATCCATGTTATAGATCCATAGTTGGTCTGTATTTGCAGTACGAATACTTCTGATGTACTACATCATAGACCTGTATCCACATTTTCAGCCTATGAAACAGATGACAGTAGTGAAAATATGTGATTGTGCAAACTGAAGCCACTGATTGACTGCAGTGGTCACATGTCATTGCGTGACCTCACCATCCAGAGCATTTACTTCAAAAGTGGACAGGTCGGAAGCAGGTAAAACAGGCAAACATAAGGATACAAGTGATGTAAAATACATTATAAACGGCTAAACACAGAGAACAAACACAATCCAATAGCAGCAGCACACTACTAACACTAAAAAACTATTAAAAGGCGCACAGGAATTTTTGGAAAGCATTTCGGCTACTTAGAATACATGAAAAATGTTTGAGGTGCTTAGTTCACATTTTTTATTAAAACTGCTTAAACCCACCTCCCAATCAGCAAGGGGACCTCAATACAGGTGGGAACCTACTCTTACGTTACCTCTTAGGCCATGTCCCTACGGCACAGGTTTTCACCCGGTCTTTCAGACGGTTTTTGGTTTTGAAAAACAGGTGTAAATCAAGTGAAAACTTTTTACACGGGCCTCTATGAAAAACCCGCGTAGTAGTCCGCACTGTACGGGTTTTCCGCCCGCCGGTTTTTCAGTCCGCCGGCTGCCCGAAAAACAGAGCATGGTCATTCTTCCGACCGTTTTTTGGACGGAAGATGAATATGTTTATGTGAAGGGGGAGGGCTAACTGCATTGATTTAAAGGCCTGTGCAGGTGGGTGGAATGCAAAAAAACCAAAGAAGGGGCAGCCACCCCCCATTTGGTCTTTTTTGGATGTGCAGACCAAATATTGTTTTCTAAACACAGAGAATAAGACTCTACCTCACCAGCTACCACATCTTCCGCTATGCAACTGTGTGAGAGCATCATAAAAACGGCAGGTGTTCCTGGTAGACGGGGGCTACTGCTTACCAAAAATGATCCATGGAAAGACAGCTGGTAAACCCAGACAGGTTTATGGGTGCTAGAAGCTTATTGATGAGCTGAGAGAACAAAGGATGGCCTATCTGGCCTGATCCCACACAACTACTGTAAATTGTTTCTGCAATTTGTGTAAAGTTGGCTATGATGGAATGTGAGTACACACAGTACATCACAGCTTGCTACAAATGGGGCTGTGTAGCCAGAGACTTGTTAGAGAGCCCGAGATAAGCTCCATCCACACTGAAAACTACCTACAGTAGGCTTATCTGCATCATAACTGGACCGTGGAGCAATGAAAGAAGGTGGTCTTGTCCCCTGAATCCTATCTTTTTTTCACATCATGTGGACATCTACTTGGGAAAGACATGGCACCTGGATGATCTACTGGAAAAAGGCAAGCCAGTGGAGGCAGTGTGGTCCTCTGGGTAATGTTCTGCTGGAAAGCCTTGGGTCCTTGAACTCATTTGGATGTTACTTTGTCTATAACAATAGTTATGTATATGAAATGTGTCAAATTACTCTCCTAAAGGTTAACAGAAACTTATGTCCCATTCCAGCAGGATAATACACCTACCACACCGCAACATTTGTTCTGGAATTATTTCAAGAACATGTTGACTTGGCCTTCAAATTCCCCCTTCTTAATTCTATTGAGCGTCTGTGAGGTGTCCTGGCAAGAACAGGTCAGATTCTTGGAGGCTGCACCTTACTTCACTGCAAGGGTATGTTATAGGACTTTCCTGTTGGAAAAATCCAAGAGGTAATTGTTGGCAGAAATCCGAGGTGACATTTTGACTTTATGGAGACGGTTTTTGCCCCCATTTCAGTGCGGCCAACCTGCGCCACTTCTGTCACAGCGGGATCTGAGAAGGATCTACCCACAAAAATGTGCATTTCAGAATCTGTGTCAAATTCCTCGTTAAAATCCATTATGTGATTTTACCCTTATTGAACTGACCTACATTCACAACTGCTACAAAATGTATGGCTCTGTCCTTGGTAATAGAGCTGCAGTGCTCACGTGAGCTCCATAACCCTTTATTAGCTGATTAGTGGGTTGACCAGGAATCAAAACTACAAATCTAGTATTGATGAGCTATTCTAAGGTTGGTCCTTCAATGTTAAAGTCCCAGAAAACCCCTTTAGCGCAGGTAGTGTTTAGAGGGACAGAAAACACTTGGTGACTCCAGCCTCTTCATTACCAAGGACAGTGCGGTGCATTGTGTACATGTACCTCGGTCTCATTCACTTGAATAGGAGTGCGCTATGTTAAGCTGTAGCCGCTACTAAGTGACCAGCCGCGTACTTGGTAAACAGTGAAGTAGACATGGTACTTGCTGCAACTTCTTTGATCATCTGAATAGTAGTGTTGCTAGGAGATGAACTCCCACCGATCTGGTGATGATGG
Source organism: Phyllomedusa bahiana (assembly GCA_025379985.1). NCBI lineage: Eukaryota > Metazoa > Chordata > Amphibia > Anura > Hylidae > Phyllomedusa > Phyllomedusa bahiana. The sequence continues at coordinate 157,206 of JAODAL010000268.1, read as the reverse complement.
CCATCAACATAAAGGTTCCAAAAAACATTTTAAAAAGCTGTTCATCATATTCTATATATTCTTCTATTTTTTTAAAATGTTTAGTTGTGCTTTATGTCTATAGAATTTTATGGTATATAGATAGGATATGCCATAAAATTCTGATAGTAATGAGTCTTACTTCTGGAACAACAGGTTCCCGAAACTGTTGTTTCAAGATGGAGAGCTGGTCATGCCTACGCAAGTTCTATGGGCATTCCGAGTATGGCCGAGCGACGTGTTTGACACTATCCTATTGATATGCCATCAACGTCTATGGTGGGAACACCCCTTTAAAGTACATCTATGGGCCATTTTTTCTTCTTATTATTGTAACATACCAAATGATCACTCCTTTCTAGTTCCTCAAATGCAAGCTTCCAAAGGGATAAGTGCATTATAGGTCCTAACACCACATGTAACTACTGCTGCAATCGGCTTGGTTCTGCAGCAGACATTGCAGCAATAATACCCCATTCGTATGATATTGCTTCTTGTTTTGCATGTCACAGACTTCCTACTCTCCCAACCTCTGCGAGGGTTAGACTAGGTCTACTTCTGTGTTGTAATTTCTGGTTTTCGGCTCAGTTGTAATAACAGAACAATGAAAATAATGGTGGTACTGGGTCCATTACATGACCGATACCAGTGGCGTCCGATGGACTCATTACATTACAAATATCAATGGCGTCCGATGGACTCATTACATTACAGATATCAATGCAATTGATATCTGTATTCTATTGACTTATTCAGGTTTCCATCATGGTGTCAGCCTTTTGAATTGAGAATAAAAGGCTGCATACTGTGCTATTTTTCTGTCATGTTTGTTGGAATTTTTATTTTCTGCCATTTTTGTTGGAATAAAAATCCAAGACACAGTAGCATATTGCAAACATAGAAAAGATCATGTATATAGACATTATCATCCAAATTGCAATACAAACTATTTCACTTATGGTAGGGCATAGTAACCTGCAGCACGCTCAGTCCTTGTGGTGCACTGTGCATTTCACTAGCATCAGTCCATTCGTTTAAGTTCCATAATGCAAGTAATGGAGCCCTCAGCAGTCCCGTCCAATTGGTGTAATTAGAAATACTGATTACCCAGACATACTGCTGCTACGCCCTGCTATAAATGTGTTTGTTGGTTTACTGTTGATTCATTTTGAAAATTTTTGTTGGAATTACAACAGAGGCTTCAAACAAAACCTCCGACACAGAGGTGAACGCGGCCTAATTTTGTCAGACTTTCCCACCAATTTGTTTCTAAATGCTGCTGATACATTTAACACTTTGTACCTCATAGCTCAGGCTCGTCCTACTGTAGCTATTTCTTTTCTGATTTACACTTGCATACTCTTTGATTAGAAGACAACACCTATCCCCTTTTGTTTTTTAGTGGTCGGACATAGGATACATCGCTTTAGGAGATGTGGGGTTAACAGTGCAATAGATATGACTGGTAAAACCAATGTGTTATCATTTTATTTGGTATGGAAACATTTATTTTTTTTGTGCGTTTTATATTTCTCTTTGGCCTGTATGTGAAATTGTAGCTCAGCACCATAAGAAAATTCACCGTCTGAGGGGTTTGTTAAAAAAAAAAAAAAAAAAATTTATATGACCCATCTACAGCCTGACCTTGTCACAGATCTCTCCACTTTTATCATCAGCCAGTCCCTTGTCGCATCACTCTGCACTTCAGATCTGTGTCCACTCAGAAACTGACAGGTTGATGTGTTTTTGCAGCTTTTTTTATGTTCTCTATGCCACTTGTCATATGTCCCCTTTTCCACATATGGCTGGTCATCTGGGCCATGTGCCTCCTGTGTCATCGCTCCCATTCCATTTAGATTGTAAGCTCTTCTGGACAGGGACGGACTATCCATATGTTGTGACGACCTGTTACTTGTGTTCTACTTCCCCAATTGTAAAACACTTGGCACCATATAAAGATTACTATTATTACCTGGATTTTATTTGGTTAATAGTCGACCCATATTTGGCCAGCATTACTTCCTTCCTTACTCTGATTGCCTGGTTTATCTGTGGCTAGTTTTGCATATTTTTATTTTTTTTTACTTTTACCATGAGTTTTCATTAATAATTACATTTCTGTTTCTAATTGCCACAAACCGGAAACAACATAGTAATATAAACATTTGTATTACTACTTTTAGAGTCCTATATCTTGCAGCTGAAGGTCTTGTTTCTTGTCTTGGTCTTATAAAGAAATTTGACATTGTTCATTTTGCACTGTGCTCTGTAAGCATATCATTTTTCACGTAAAGATAAGTTTATCTGTCGGATTTGTTGCAGCAAAACTTCTAACAATCCACAGGGAATTTGCACCAAAATACGTAGATTTTGCTGTGGGATTGCCGCTGTAATTTTTTTTTAACAACATTTAAAAAAAATATCAGTGGTTTTAAAATTTGCAGTTGTAAATGTTGCTTTGAATTCAAAGGTGAAATATCTATGTGGGCAATTTTAGTTCTGCGTCTATGGTATATGGTAGAATAGGATAAAGAGATTGATGTACCCTTTTTTAAGGAATGAGCCTAACTGCAGCTGCGAGTGTTAGATCAGGATTTGCCATAACACTGACGATGGAGCATCATAGACAACCCCTTTAATTTGAGAGCTGCCATGGCAATCATCTGATTGCTATGAGTGTGTCCCATAAAATACATCAGTACAATACATATAGTGCAGACTACAGCATTTCTCCTGTGAATAGGTGCACATTCTTCCTGCCACGGGTCTTCCCAAGTGCAGAATGAGTGCAGTTGTTAAAATGTTTGCTGACTAATGCCGCTCATTCAGATTAAAGCAGGGGTGCAAAACATGCACATTCTTCCGTCCGGTTTTCGGACAGAAGATCTGCATGTGAATGTGAAGGGGCGGGCTTTTCTCCGCTCATCACGGAGAAAAGTCATCCCCCCCGCGGCCGTGGGGACGGCACACAAACCGGACAAATACCAGTGGGATAAAGCGACCGTATTTGTCCATTGCCGTGTAAACGGGCTCTTATAGTGAGTGCTGTATGACTGGACTGTTATGGCGGGCACTATAGGGATCTATATGTTAGTTTAAGCCACCTACGTGAGCAATCTAGTAAAAACTGTTTCTATTTTATCTTTGTAGTTCTGTCTCCATCATGACCTATTCACAAGATCTACCATAAAAATTTCTGATAGGAGACTCCAAAGAGGAGGAGATGAGTTGGAGAGTTGATTATATATGTTTAGTGTTCTCTCTAGTTATAGTTGTGAGACAGACACTTCTGTAGCCCCCAAAACTACAATGAATATAGGCGCCTCATATCCTCTTTCTGGAGTAGTGGGCAGGGGACCCCCATTTTGATCTCTGGCAGTTCCTAAAGTGGAACCAAGACCTCTCAGTTGGGGAATACCCAACAAAGAAGTACTGCACCCCTGGGAGAGGTATAATATGATGATGTGGACCTTGGACCAGAAAATGTTATGCACTCTTAGATTAAAGCAATGTTTCAGGTTGAGTTTCACCCACCTTCAGGCTGCCACTGGTTATTCCCACTATATAGAATATATGCCAACACATCCATGCCTAAAGAAGATACAACTCAGCCAGATATGTTGCTTTAGTCTGAATGATTGGCAGAGGTCATAATAGGTTTCCACAATTGCAAGTCATTTCTGTGAGTGCCGTCTATAATCCTGGATTGGATGCATGTAACATAAGTCCACTGAAACGTTTTGGTTTTTAGAGGTTGGTCCCAATTGGGAGATGCCATCAACACCATCTCTGTTAGGTCCATATTCCCTAATAGGGCAGATGGACTGGAGTTGTTCTGATAGAACATACCAGTTTAGTGCAGTTTTTGAAAGGGAAAAATTACTCTTTTGTAACTTTTTTTAAACAACATTACACCTATAAGCTTTGTTATGAAGACCCCCAGATATCTACATCAACACTGTACTGTTAAAGGGGATGTATGGCTTCATCAGTTCGGCTGTTTTTTTGAAGCTTGATTTTCTCACTTCCTGAAATCCAGGGGTGTTTCTTCCCCTTCAAGCTGGGTGTTTCTTAACTGAAGGGGGATGACATCATCCCCCCTTCACTGTTCATGCTCGCTCCCGAGTCAGTGTGTTCCCCCCTCCCTCTCTGAGTTCACATGTCACTGTCCTCTCCCTCTGCAGTCTTATTTTGTAAGAGCTATTTACATACCACAGGCCTGCATTCAGTCTAGCCAGTCTTCTATGAACTCAGAGCACTGATCTTTTCTCCTCTCACAGCTGGAGGTTTGTTACAGTCTTCTATGAACTCATCCACAGCACAGATCCGTCTCCCTTCTATGTTTACTCAAGGCACCGAGGCACAATTCTGCTGTTTTCTGATTGTAGAAGCAGCTACACTGTCACTGAGGAGCTGGTGGCTGTATAGAGTGAAATTGTTGCTGGCCCCTTATTCTGAGTGAGAGAGGCAGAAATTTGCGCTCCCGTGAATACGACCAGGGGACCGAACAGAATGTAAATTAGTTAAATTAGTAAAGCCGTCAGCCAATGAAATGCAAGGAGGTGGGATCCGACCGTCACTGGGGAACAGTGTTTACACAAAATGAAGATAAGGGAGACAGTGAAAACAAGACAGCTTTGCTAATGACATCCAATTGCAAAGTTGCTTGTTTTCACTGTCCCCTTATTTTGAAAACCATTTAATGAAATGATACAACCCCTTTAAGGTTATATGCGTACGTAACGGCTTTAATCAGCTATGGAGTAGCTAGAAATCTGCTGCAAAATCAGTTTGTGTTTTGTTAAACCAAATTCTAGTGCAATTTACTATATATATTGTATGTACTATATTGATTTACTTTCTAAGGAAGGAAAAGTATGACCGTTCGCCTCTCCTGAGTACCCTGTAGTGGACCATGAGAGTTTTGTTTGTGAAATACTAGTGCATCTAAAAAAATTAGAATATCACTGAGAAGATAATTAATATCAATAATTTAAGTCAAATAGGGAAACCCATATATTGTATAGACTCATTACAGTATGAATTACAAGGTTTAGCATAATACATTTGTGAGCCCTATAACAAAAAGAGAACCCCTCTAATTTTTAATGATATTCTAATTTTTTGAGATGCACTAGTATATTAAAGGGGTTGTGTCACCATGCTGTTTCATAAAGCCAAAAACACTTTCATTCATGCATCTAATCTCTTCCTGGTCAGGCTGTCCTTGGTTCAATGGCAGTGATTAACATATCAGCTCTGTATTCAAAGGTCTGCTAATTACTCTGACTTGAGAGCAGGAGATGTTTATCTAAAGTCCAGAGAAGCTTCAGAGCTAGAGTAAACAAAAGTAATAAGTCTCCTTTGTTTGTTAGATCAGATAACACTCAAACTAGTGGCAGTTCTCTGTGCAATCCTGTGTGATGACCTCATTCCTACTACCAGATTGGACAATCAGCAGAGGAGAGCAGGAGAGCAAGGCGGTAACCTAGAGAAACCTGAGTGCACTGATAAAATCACTTTTATCTCTTCAACAAAGAAAAATAAACAAAACAATCTATTTGGAAGACATCTTCATTAGTGTTCCCTACATGTTGAAAGCTAATCTTTGTAGTGAGACAACTCCTTTAATATCTTATGCGGGGGTCAAACTGAATTTCACTGAAGGCCACATCAGCATTCTGGTTGCCTTTTGAGGGGTTTTCGCACCACAATGACTTGCTTTAAACATGTAGGCAAAGGTAAATAAAGATATAATACCAATTCAGAAGCAGGTCAAATAAACAACTATCACCATAAATATACTAGATATAAACCCCAAAAAAATGATGACTCAAAAATACTATGTAAAAATGTCACAAATCCATAATAAACTTTATTATAACAAATACGTTTCACAAAACTGACACAATGTTTTTAATCACAGCTAAAAAAAAACAGTTAAAAACCATACATAATACAGGACAGTATGTCGCCTAAAACACTGGGACAACAAGAAAAAATAAATTAACCACAATGCATCATAGTATAAATTACAATAGTAATATATCAAGTGACATAAATATACACCAGATGCACTGCGGGAAATAATATCAAATAGTAAAAATATAATTACAAATGTAAAGTTACATTACCCAGGAATAAGAGACATGCGACCTGCCACAAACCGCCTCGACGTACGTTTCGCCGACTAGCTTTCTCAAGAGAGCTGTGATTAAAAACATTGTGTCAGTTTTGTGAAACTTATTTGTTATAATAAAGTTTATTATGGATTTTTGACATTTTTATATAGTATTTTTAATCATCATTTTGTTTTGGTTTATAAAAGGTAACACATATATTGTTGTTCGGATTTTGCTTTGTTTCAGAGCAGTTCCTACCTCCTGCTTGAGTACCAAAGCTTCTCTAGGTTACCAACAATTTTCCTCTGCTCTCATTGCTGCAGCAGCCCTGACTGACCATGGTTTTTTTCACTTTGTTGTGTCTTATCAGCACCACAGGAGCTTGTTTATCTATGTTACTGACAAATTTTAACCCTTTAGAGCCCTGTAGCTTTCTGCCTTACTATTTAAATCCTTCTATAAGCAATGTCTCTTTAACAGACTCGGCTAGGAATAGCAAATCTGATATGATAGTCACTGCTGTAGAACTGCCCACAACCTGAGCAGGAAGAAGGAGCCAGAGGCTGACTGTGAAGAGCAGGCTTTGTGAAACAGCATGGTCAGAACACGCCTTTAAGAGCCATTGGAGGGTGGCTAAGGTGTCTGGGTAGGGCTGTCAGAGCTGTTCCAATGCCTGTGAGCCTCTGAATAGAGCGGTCTGGAGGTGTGCACACCTCCTGTGCTAACATGGCAGTCTGATGAGCACTGGCTGCGTTCTGTGGAGAAACTAGAGAGCTGGTCCTTTTGTGTCCTGAACTTGTTCATCCCTGGTCGCTGTGTCTGAACTCTTGTGAAACCCATAAAATGACCTGGATTTGACATATGGTCTGATGTATGTGAAAATAGCCCGGGTTTTCCTAGATAAATGATGCCCAAATATCTGATGGCCCCATCTCACTCCGTCCATAGCAGTAATATGGCAAACGATTTTTTTTTTGTCTACCAGGTCTTTAACGCCCAAATTTAGGGACTAGTGTTTTGTTACGTTAGTTCTCTGATCTCTCCACATTGCCCACGTGGTTTGGCAGCGTTGTTCAGACCTTCATTTTGGAAATTCTAATGCTGGCACAGAGCTTTGCATGTATAGATACAATGGGCTGCCCGAAAAAAAACCCCAAAAACTAGTCACGTCACCTCTTTTTATTTTCCAAGCCACTGTACATTGGTGGCAGGATTCTGATTAGCATATCCATGACCCGTTATTTTTTTTTATCTAAGCTTGATTGTCACCATGTTGTATAGCAGAAATAATTTACATTTGGCCACACTGTTTTATTACCCTTTAAACTGAAATCCCCAGCATCACATGAAGCCGAGGAATCTGCTGCTATTCTTCGTAAGAATTTGTGGGTCAGATACCCTGCACGAGAGAAGCATGTAAAGAGAATCTATCTATTCACTGTATTGTCTATGACTGCAGCAGGCTGGCAAGAGGACAGAGTGGCACAGATTCAGCACCATGCAAAGTGCCTGGCACCTGCCATGAGGTCTTGTCATTCACCATTTCTTCTCCAAGCAGATGTTCACACCAGCTAGCTGATTTTCTGTTATATAGTTTCGAAGAACTTGCTCAGATTTTTTCTATATCTCGGTACATATGTCTTCGTTCTTGCGAACAAACGTTATTGAAACGATGAATAGACGTTGTATGAATTATTGGGTGACAAATGTGTCCTCCATACACGTTCATCTTCAGAGTGCCTGTAAAAATATAACATGTCTCTATCACATGGCAGTTACAGTATTTGGATAAAGGTTCCTAAATGTGAGTAATCTATCAGAAATTATGAGTGATGTCTAGAAGAGGAGGCTGATTATATGCATTCAACTTTGGAGAGAGCTAGGGTAAGTCCACACGATGAGTAAAATTTACTCGTTGGAATCTGCCATTGAAAAACGTGCGGTCCGACGCATTTTCAGTGCGTATTTCACATGCTTATGGATTTAGGGTAGTGGTTTTTTTCATTTTAACATCAGTTCAGTCAGAAACAAGTCCCATTTCTGTGTGGTTTTGGACATGAATCTGCCTTAAAGGGGTTTTGCCAAGAAGTGACTTCCTTACCTCTTAAATTGCTCAGATGAGACTATAAACAAAGCACAAGCCTCACAGGGGGAGAAATAGGGGGGCTGAGGACACAGCCAGGAAGCAGGGAGCGTGTGCAATGTTCACTGAAATAATTACATTACCACCAATGGATTCTATATACCAGTGTTTCTCAACTCCAGTCCTCAAGACCCACCAACAAGCCAAGTTTTTAGGATTTCCTCAGTATCGCATAGGTGATATCATTTTTGTCAGTGCATTCTGCACAGGTGATATCATTATTGTCAGTGCATTCTGCACAGGTGATATCATTATGGTCAGTGCATTCTGCACAGGTGATATCATTATGGTCGGTGCATTCTGCACAGGTGATATCATTATTGTCAGTGCATTCTCCACAGGTGATATCATTATGGTCGGTGCATTCTGCACAGGTGATATCATTATGGTCGGTGCATTCTGCACAGGTGATATCATCATGGTCAGTGCATTCTGCACAGGTGATATCATTATTGTCAGTGCATTCTCCACAGGTGATATCATCATGGTCAGTGCATTCTACACAGGTGATATCATTATGGTCAGGGCATTCTGCACAGGTGATATCATTTGGTCAGTGATTCGCACAGGTGATATCATTATGGTCAGTGCATTCTGCACAGGTGATATCATTATTGTCAGTGCATTCTCCACAGGTGATATCATTATGGTCAGTGTATTCTGTACAGGTGATATCATTATGGTCAGTGCATTCTGAACAGGTGATATCATGAAGGTCAGTGCATTCTGCACAGGTGATATCATTATGGTGAGTGTATTCTGCACAGGGGATATCATTATGGTCGGTGCATTCTGCACAGGGGATATCTTTATGGTCAGTGCATTCTGCACAGGGGATATCATTATGGTCAGTGCATTCTGCACAGGTGATATCATTATGGTCGGTGCATTCTGCACAGGTGATATAATTGCTATCAGTGCATTCTGTGGGAGATCCTGAAAACATGAGCTGTTGGTGGGTCTTGAGGACTGGAGTTGAGAAACACTGCTATATACAAAAGACACAGGGCTGATTCACTGCTTTTTCTCCACAGTCCCTTGCCAGCTCCTTCATGTTCCCTGTCATTAGATAAGAAGTGCAGACAAGGCAAGCTCAGCCAGATCAGCAGCTGGTCGTCTCTAATGTAAACTTTTAAGTAACTAAGGGCATGTAAGGAAGGCTGTAGCTCTCAGAGGCTTCACTTTTTGTAATCACATATATTTAGAAAAGTGATTAAATACCCATTTTGGAGGATCCCACGTCAACATTACATCATGGCAAAACCCCTTTAAGAACCACATACAAATTTTTGGGACGCATTTTACACATGATTTTTAGCCATCCCCATTGACCTCAATAGTAAATTTATGTGTGTTTTTCATGAGGAATACAACGACAAAACAAACTTGGTCTAAGGTTTTTTTTTTTAATGGAGAAATACAAACCGCTGAAAATATGTGTTGTATGAACTACAATGCCTATTTTCTATTGAGGTCAATGAGAATGGTTTACTTCTGGTTTTAGATGAGTATTTTAATTCGGAATCTGCATGGGTTCTGACTTGAAATACTTGTTGTGTGGACATAGCATAACACGATAGATTTTATTGTTGAATCTGATGTGGATACCACATTGGATTCCACAGTAAAATCCTCATATAAACTGGGTCCCATTCGTTTGAACTGGCAATCCAAGCTGAAGTTCACATTGTGGATTTTCTACACCACAGATTTGAAATCCATGATGTGGAAAAATAGAATGGACATGCCAATTTTCTTTTAAACCAATCCTGCTCGGGTTTTGTTTCTGGCAAACATGCTGGTTAGCCCCATTGAAATCTTAATCGGAGGCAAAAAACACCCCTGCAAAGAGAGAGAAAAAGGTATCGCCTCGGATATCACATTGGAATTTTCCAATTGCATAAACCTGGCATGTGAACCTCATGTATTTGGCCCTAAAAAGACCTGTGCTCAGATGATCTGCAATATTGCATCTAGATCTTGTCATGGACCCATAAGGTAGATGCACGTGTCTCCAATTATAAGTGGACCCCACCTGTTCATTGGTTATATGGTCAGCCGTTCATCCTTATGACTTGCGTGTACCAAGGTTGTGGTCAATGTGGTATTTCTTAGGAAAGAGGAGGCTTTTATAAGACAAAAGCTTAATTTATTTTGTGACAATCCAGTCTTGCACATAGACTAGGTGCATTCTGTCTGCCTGACCAAAATGTTTACGTTGGATCCTTCCCATAGGCTAGTTTCACACACAGTGGGGCACATTTAACAAGGGAGTTGCGCCAGAATTCTGGCAAGATTTACACCAAAACTAATGGCGTACAAGCTTTACACCACATTTCTGATGGGTTGTAGACAGTTCACATCTGTGCCTTGTCCGACAAACGGGTGTGGCGTCACAGAAGAGGGCATGGCTTTGTGTGTGACACTGCACCAAAATTATGTCAGAGACGATGGCATTAAAGGGGTTTTACCACAAAGTAAAATTGACGTGGGAAGGTTGAAAATTAAATAATAAACATTGTCACCATTCATCATTATTAAAAATTCTGCACCGTTTTTGTTTTAGCTGCTCCTTTAGTGATTGTTTACAGCTCATCTCCAGGGGATACGACCAGGGCTGAGAGCTCCTCAGTCCTGGTCGCACATGCTCAGACATCACTTCTCCTCTCATGCAGCTACTGACTGTTCAAACCCCAGGTGCTGTGATTCTACCATTGTACTCCTTAGTAATTAGTCAAAAAGTGCAAATGAATAAAAAAGAAACCCTTAATGAGGTTTGTGCATTGATAAAGAAGAAAAAAAAATCCACAGTTTAAGTTACTGCAGGGATTTGAACCAAGGACCCTTGTGCTATAAAGCAAAAATGTTACCTCTGAGCTACAGTTTAGCTACTTACAATTCTACACATAAACAGACCTTTCTTTCACTAGAGAGAGGAAAGGCCTGGTGATGTCATCCTGCTGGGTCACATGATATACAATTCAAACAAATCACACACGCCCCCTTCTGAGCACATAGAGCTGAAGAGCTGGATGCAGGAGGTATGAAAGGAGATCATGGCAAAACCCCTTTAATTAAGTCAATTAAAACTGGTGTAAAATTAGATTACCGTATACAGTTCTAAATGCAACAGATTTATCACCACTATAACATATGTGGCGCATTGTAAGACTGCCTGCTTTAACTTTACACTAAGTGTTGGACAGTATTGATAAATCTCCACCCACTGGCCTCATTTATCAAAACTGTCTAACAGTAAGGGCTTGTTCACATGGCGTCTTCACGCCGTATGGACATCCACTTTTCAGATGCGTCTCGGGACCGACAGAACGGACCCAGACATTCATCTAACAATTAGCAGTGAGATTATCACTGCCGGCAATGACAGACACGCAGCGGCGTTCACATGAGAGATCACTGCTGCGTGTTTGCCCTGCGCCTGTTGGGTCCGTCTTGCGGATGCGATCAAAGAATTGCTTGTCATTTGTTGGATCACATCCGAAAGACGGACCCGACAGGCGCAGGGCAAACACACAGCGGAGATCTCTCATGTGAACGCCGCTGCGTGTCTGTCATTGCCGGCAGTGATAATCTCACTGCTAATTGTTAGATGCGTCTCTGGGTCCGTTCTGTCGGTCCCAGAGACGCATCTGAAAAGCGTATGTTCATGTGGAGTGAAGACGCCGTTTGAACATACCCTTAGACTGTCCTTGTTGCCCATAGCAACCAATCAGAGCTCAGCTTTCATGTTTCTAGAGCAGTAAAGGAAATGAAAGCTAAGCTCTGGTTGCTGTGGGCAACAATAGACATCAATGAAGCCCAGTGGGGCAGATTTATCCATACTGATAATACAGTAGCCCCAGAATTTTGGCACAATTTGCCCCAAAATTCTGGCTGACGTGAGAGGTTTCTCTACACTTCTACGCCTCATCCTACAAAAGGGGCATGACTTTGGCAAAAGGATGTGTATCTTTTTGGAAAGGGGCGTAGCTTATGGAGTGTCGCAGTTAGTGGCATATAGTAAGCCAGCTAGTAGGAGGTGTAAAGTTGTAGCAAACAATCTAAACCGGCGCTAGATTTATCAACACCAATATAAACGGGGTGCATTTTAAGACTTTCTAGTCTAAGCTGACGCTGTAAAAGTAACACACAGTATTAATAAATCGGCCCCAGTGTCTAATACTTAGCCTTAGACTGACGAATCTACCTTATACTGTCTGTCTACACCGCACAGGTTTTCCGTCGGATTTTCAGCAGTTTTAGAATTTAGATACTACTGAAAATCCGACGGAAAACTGTCCACATAGAGTTTAATACAAAAAACGGCCTCTAGTCTACACAGGTCGCTTTTTTCCCCGATCATTTTACGAAGCCGCCGGCAGTTTTAGGAAAATATTGTAAAATTCGGCGTAAAATTTGAAGTCTATGTAAACCGCTGGATGGTTTTTTTTATGTGGATTTTGGACGGTTCCACTGAAAAACTGCCCAGGTTTTTTAACAAGGCATATTAATTTTGCATACATTAAAAAAAAAAAAAAACTGTGAAAACTGTCTGAAAAACCGCCAAAAAAACCGCACCAAAAACTAGAAACCACCCAAAAAAACTCGTTGGAAACCCAGCTGCTTTGGACAAAAAAGTGACAAAATACTGAGTTCAAAGTGGTTTTTAGGTTTTTGATTGACGAGTTTTTTGTCCTATGCTATGTAGATCTAGCCTTACAATGCTTCAGATTTAGCATAGAGTTGATATTCTGGTGCATGTGTAGATTGTCTAGTCTTAAGTTTACACCTCCTATAGGTTGGTGTACATCATGCCACTAATTATGGCAAAATTTTGGATACAATTTTTTGGCACCCGACGTCCCACTCAGACCCATGCTCCTTTTATGTAAAGCCACACTCTGTGATTAAGAAAACACTCCTTAGTGATAAGAGGCACAGGAAGGTCAAGAACCTGTCTAGGAGATATGAAAGCGTGTGTAAAGTATGTACACCAGTATGTTGGCGCAGTTACTATAATAAATCTGCTTTGTTTAAAAAAGGCAATGCAGTTTTGTTGCTTTTTTTTCTTCCTGCTGGATCCACTTCTAACTTAGAGAAGGATTTATTTATTATATTATTATTTCATTAAGCATCACTGCAGTCAAAGTGCTATTTACCAATTTTTTTAATTTTTTTTTACTGGTAATGCACCACTTCTAGGAATATGGCTCAGACTTAATAAAGTTACACTCTCCAACACTGTGGTGTATCCTCTTTTTGCTTATACATGATGTACTCTAGATTTACTGTTTATAAATTAAACTTTCCTTCTCTTTGGAATGGAGTTGACTTTGCCTTTTATAAAATAAAATGTGTATGCTCTGAGTGAGCCTGGTGGCTTTATCCGAAATGTGCAAGTGTTAGCGTGCCTATTTTTTGTGCGTTCTTTTTCTTGGCTATTGCTATACATTGAATATTGCTTTTGAATATGCAAGGTTAATAAACCAAGGTTTTTCAGATATGACCGATCTTCAGAAGTTGATGATTTTCTGATAGTTGAGGATCACAATGAATTAAATATAAAACTATCTTTGCAGTTGCTGTAAAACTACTGCAACGGACAGGCATGCAGTATTGTTTTAATACATTAATGGTGCAACTCTCTGGTACAACATTTATTTCCAAACCGCCCCCAATTCTCGAGGTTTTCAGTTGACTATTTACATGCACTAATTTAGATAGATATTGGTGTTGAGGGTCAAATTTTGGGTCAGCATCTGTAGGTGTATGCTGAGCTGTACATGTACACAGAACAGGGCCGTCTTAACAGAATTATGGGCCCCTTGGCAGAGCACTGCAGTGGGCCCTGCGCAAATACATGACATCACACTTTGCTATGCCTCTAGCCACCCCCAAGCACACCCATATTATCACGCTACTTATGTCTGGAAACTGGCAGCCTACAAGACTAATTGGCATGGCATGGAGCCTTTGGCTCCCTTCTCCACCATGTTTTTAACTGCTTGCACATCCTAAAAGCACACAAACAGTTAAATAAGCAAAGCCAATCAAGGGATCCAGGGTATGTTTTTTATATTCCTGGAACATACATAGACCACTTCGGGCCCCTATACTTGTGGGGCCCCCGGGCAATTGCCTAGTTTGCCCAATGGAAAAGATGGCCCTGACGCAGAAGAGTCATGTGCAGCAGAATAAATTGTTTCCTAGGATTTTGTACTATGGAGCTGTAGGCCCTCTGTGTGCTTTGCTTTTCAGGGGATAATAGCGCTATAATACTGCATCCAGTGGGGCATGCTATAATTTATATGGAGGTCTGTGTGCTGTGTTATGACTCCATACAGCTAGAAGGTATGAGAGCTTATAACAAGTGGGTTGCTTATACTGTATAGTGTTAACTATATTTTACCTAGTAGAGTAAGATTTTTTTTTTCTTTTTGTATTTTTATCTGATACCCATGAGTGCCTTCAGCAGTCTGTATGAATCCCTCCCAAAACTGCCTGATCTTGCCCAGATATTGCAGTATACAGCAAATGCTATCTGCCAAGAAAAGTACAGTCTGCCAGCATGAACTTGTATGTATGACATGGGTTATACACTATGGAAACTTGTAGAACGTCTGCACAGTAAAATCTAGTGGAGATTTTTTCAGCTAGATACCAGATTTGTAGAAGAACATGTGTATAAAGTATATTGTATATTAAAGTATATAACGTATATTATGTGGACTAAATGTATTTTGTGTATTAAACGTGTGGAGACCAAAATATTTCAATGGAAAACAACATTTTAGTAAGAGAAGGTGTAAAATGGGCTTAATTCTTTAAAGGTTATGGGCAACTTCTGTTTTATGCTAAATCTGGCATCTGAATCTCCCTGAAGTGGATCAAGAATGAAGGAGAAGTACAAGTCTTTCCTTCGTATTTTAAATTCCTTTAGAATCCACTTCTAGCTTTTGGCTCCAAATTTGCAGTGCAGTTTTTCCCCAAAATACTGTGTGAAATCACATTAAAGGGCATGCTTGAGATTACACTCATTTTTAAAAAATGCACTAATATTAAGGGAAATGTCCCCACGGCACGGGTTTTCGGCCGGTTTTTCAGCCGGTTTGCGGTTTTTCAGACTGCCTGAAAAACCGGCCGAAATGAGCAAAATTGTGCTATATGCAAAACCTGTGCAGCAGTCCCCACTGCACAGGTTTTGCCGTCGGACGGTTTTTGCCGCCGGCGGTCCGGCGACAAAACATTGTAGAGCACAATTTCTGGCCCGGTTTTCCGACGGAAGATGTGCTTCTCTAATGGGATGGGGGGAGGGCTGTTTCTCCGCTCATCGCGGCAAAAGCCGTCCCCCCGCGGCGTGGGGAGGGGCGCCCAAACAGGACAAATACCAGGCCGGCAAACCGCCGGTAATTTGTCTGTGCAGTGGGAACGCACCCTAAGGCTTTGAAGCTGCTTATCTATTAGTATCTAAACTCTTTTTTTTTAGGGTCATCAGTGGACCACATACCGGTAGTAGCTCCAAGGCTGCTAAACACAGAGTTTTAAACTGACAAGAGCATTTTGGTGCCCTGAGGTTGTTTTCACACAGTGCGTTTTTGGTATGTTATGTTTTTTTTTTTCCCCTAGAAATGGACATCATTAATCTGCCGTTATTGCTGTACCTTTCAGCAAAAAAAATGTACTGTGTATGCTTTCCACTTGTCATCCACTGTGAGAAATAGAAAAATGAAAATCATGGAGAGTAGATCCATTACCTGATGGACACCAGTGGCGCCTGAAGAAAATTGAGAATTTATAATGGTGTCCATTGGGTTCTTCCTATGCTGGTAGCTCTGCAGGCTTAACCTTGATTTAGTCATAGATCAGCTAAGACAATTGTTCAGAAGAGCTGGAGATCAATCCTTCTGGTAGCTCAAAACTGTACATGATAGATAACATGCAGGCAGTAAAGAGAAACTGTATCCTGCATGTTTTGTTGTTTTTTTTTTTTCTAAAGTACAATAGGAGTATACTCCTCAACATTGAAATTGTCGCACCAAGGGTGTTTTCACGCGGTGCGATTTTGTGGTGCGTTTTTGGTGCCTTTTTTCACTTGAAGCACTGCACAGCAATGAAGCTGCCTTTATTACCAGCAAACTTCTTTCATCTAAAACGTTTTGCAAGGTGTTAGGGTGCTTTCACACAGTGCGTTTTTGATGCGTTTTTTGTGCAGAAACGTACAGCGTTAATTGCTGTGCCTTTCTGCACAAAATTGCATCCGAAAAATGCATAGAAAACACAGCTTTTTGTGAAAGCACCCTTACGAGTGATCAATTACTTTGTTTAGAATCCTGAAGACTTTAAACAATAATTGATTGCTGATTTGAAGCACTTCAATAAAAACAAACAGTTTAGATAACTGAAAGAAGCTTGCTGGTAATAAAGGCAGTTTAATTGCAGTGCAGTAATGGAAGTGAAAAAACAGCACCGTGTGAAAAACCCTAAGGCCATGTTCACACGGCTTAAAATGGGCCGTATTTCGGTCCGTAATTACGCGCCGAAGTGCGCAAATTACGGGCTGAAAACGGCCCATTCATTACGGTAATTCACAGTTCTCATAGAGAACTATGGATTACGTCTCCTCTCCCTGCTCGGCAAATATGCCGAGGGGGGAGATAATTGACATGTCATTTTCTAGCGGCGTATATGCGCCGCTAGCAATGATTGTCTATGGGCCGGCGAGGTGCCAGCCCCCCGCTCCCTCCCCCGCCACACGGCGTAACTGCGGGGCGTAATTACGTCCCGCAGTTAACCTGTGTGAACATAGCCTAAGAAGGACAAGCCTTATGATTCTGAAAATTAAGAAAGTGGCAGGTGTCGCAAATGATCACATTTTCAGGCACCAAAAAAAAGATCCGGTGTACAATCCTCTAAAAGTGAATGGACAAACAAAAACAAAGAGACTGTAATAAACTCCAAGCGCTAATTAGACAGAGAGAGTTTGTGCTCAGTCCGGATTTAGCCCAGAAGCTGATATCCATTGTGCTAGGCCCATTTGTAAAATTATTGAAAAATAAGGGTCAACACTGTAAGGGTATGTTCACACAATTAAATAGCGGGCGTATAGCAGTGCCTACTGTGCATGTCACTATATGGCCGCAGCTTCAGAAGGACGCGCTAGTCAGCGTGTACCTCTGATGCCTCTCACTGATGGTCATTCATCCATGTCAGTATTGTGCGTTTGGGAAAAGAACAGGTAATCATAGCGCTCAGTGAGAGCTATGATTACCGTAATGTCTGCCGTTATTTTGGGCATATCGAAGCTCAATTACACGCTGAATACAGACCGACGTAACGTCGTGTGAACATACACTAACTATTGAGTCTTTGCATAAATTTGGTGTAATTGTCAAAAGTTTAAAAACTTATGAAGTGCAGAGAACTATACAGCAGTGTGTCATAGAAACATCTGACTAAAAGATCTAAAAAAACCACTGAATCCACTAACTTTGTGAAAGCCAAATCTATGTCAATTCTGAAACCTTTTGGCCACAACTGCAAGTATTCATTTTTTGGGCATACATTTAACCTTGTGTGATCAAAGTATAATAGGTGTACAATAGCACAGTTTCTGATGTTACAGCTTAGAAAACTAGTGTAACATTCATTTATGGACACCTTGAAATCAATTATTCCGTACAGGTTTGTTTATATGACGGCAAGAGACAACTATTTACCAGTCATACTATAATAAAAGCAAAAACATTACTCATACCTTGTCATATAAAATCTTGTGATTTATGATTCTTGTTTTTAAACAACAATGGAAGGGGCGTTGAAGTGCTTGCTGTCACTGGTGAATCCACACAGGACCAAATTGCTTCACATTATACGGATCTGCGCTGGTAAATTCTGCAGAGGATTACAGAACCAGGCAACTGGATGAAGTGTCACAAAGCACATGCAAACTTTGGAAATGAGCATGCTGCAAATTTTCAAATTTGTTTTAAGTTTGCACTGCTATTTACTAATTTCAGTGTGTTAGTAGTGAAAGTTAGGGTGCTTTCACATAGTGCGGTTTTGGTGCATTTTTGATGCGGTTTTTTTGGATGCGTTTTTTTGTGCAGGAAGGCACAACAATTAATGCTATACATTGTTGCACAAAAAACGCATCAAAAACGCATCAAAACCGCACTACAACCGCATCGTGTGAAAGCACCCTTACGAGATATCCTCAGGAGAATGCGCATAAAACACATGCTGATTTTGCTTCAGTTTTGCCATTGATTTTTGGAGAGATTAGCAACATACCCGATAGTGTACATATGGTTCTATATTGCACTCTGGTACCAGGAGGCACCATATACTCTCCGAGAAGTAATTCATTCTTAGAAACCATTGCTTGCTTTGGCTTAAGAAGACATCAATAATTGCATGCTATATTTACATCTGCATTACAGCCTTCATTGCCAACGTGGGACTGTATCTGTTACACGATGGACACTTACTCCGCCTAATAGATCCCATTGACTGCAATGAGGTCCATCGGGTTTCCGTCATACCATTTAATAAAAAATTATTTGCAAGTTTTCCCGCCTACAAAGAATGGAGAGGTCTGTAATTTTTATTGTTGGTAAACTTCAACTGTGAGAGACAGAATCTAAAAACAAAGAATCCAGAAAATTGCATTGTATGATTTTTAAATATTTTGCATTTTATTGCATGAAATAAGTATTTCATACAATAGAAACACAGAACTTAATATTTGGTACAGAGACCTTGGTTTGTCATTTCAGAGGTCAGGCATTTCCTGTAGTTCTTGGCCAATTTTGCACACACTGCAGCAGGGATTTTGGCCCACTCCTCCATACAGAGCTTCTCCAGGTCTTTTAGGTTTCTGGGCTGTCGCTGGGCTACATTGAGGTTCAGCTCCCTCCAAGGATTTTCAATTGGGTTCAGGTCTGGAGACTAGATAGGCACCTTCAGGACCTTGAACTTCTTTATACGGAGCAACTCCTTAGTTGCCCTGGCTGTGTGTTTCGAGTCATTGTCATGCTGGAGGACCCAGCTACAACCCATCATCAGTTCTTTTACTGAGGGTAGGAGGTTGTTGGCAAAAATATCACAATGCATGGTCTCATCCATCCTCCCTTCAGTATGGTGCAGTCGTCCTGTAACCTTTGCAGAAAAGCACCCCCAAAGTTTGATGTTTCCACCCCCATGCTTCACGGTTGGGACGGTGTTCTTGGGGTTGGTGTCACCTGACCAAATGACCTTCTCCCATGCCTCCTCTGGATCATCTAGATGGTCATTGGCAATCTTCAAACAGGCCTTGATGTGCTTGGGTGAGCAGGAGGACCTTTCGTGCCCTGCTGGATTTTTATCTATGTGTATTACTAAGTATAATCTTTGAGACTGTGGTCCCAGCTCTATTCAGGTCATTGACCAGGTCCTCCTCTGTAGTTCTGGGCTGATTCCTGACCATTCTCACAATCATCCTTACCTCACAAGATTGTGCATGGAGCGAGAAAGATTGACAGTCCTCTTGTTTCTTTCATTTTCTAATAATTGCGCCTTATCACCAAGCTTGCCTAATGTCCTGTAGTCAATCCCAGCCTTGTACAGGTCTACTTTTTGTCTCTGGTATCCTTAGACAGCTCTTTTTGGTCTTGGCCATCTTGGAGAAGTTGGAGTGTAATTGGTTAAGTGTGGACAGGTGCAATTAATACAGGTAATGAGTGCAGAGTAGGAACTAACAGGTCTGTGAGAATGAGAATTCTTGCTGGTTGGTACGTGATCAACAATAAAGTACAAATTATTTAGAAATCATATAATGTGATTTTCTGGAATTTTTTTTTTTAGATTCTGTCACTCACAGTTGACATGTACCTGCAATAATAATTACAGCCCTCTCCATTCTTTGTCGGTAGGGAAACTTGCAAAATCGCCAGTATATCAAATACTTATTTTCCCTACTGTATTTTTTTATGGGATTACACTGAAGATATGACACTTTGATAAAATGTAAAGTAGTTGGTGTAGAGCTTTGTATAACAGTGTAAATTTGGCATGTCCTTAAAATAACTCAACACACAGCCATCAATGTGTAAACCGCTGGCAACAAAAGTGAGTATAACGCCACACACTACATGAAATTGGTCTGCATGGCTGTCGTCCCAGAAGGAAGCTTCTTCTACAGGTAATGCACAAGAAAGCAGACTAAGGACATGGCTTACTGGAACCATGTCCTGTGGTCTGATGATACCAAGATAAACTTATTTGGTTAAGATGGTATCAAGCATGTGTGGCAGAAATAAGGTGATGAATACGCTTACAGGACTGTGGTTTTTTCTGCAAATTTGCGCAAAGACCGTGGTCGGTTTTTGAATGTGCCGCCAGCTCTGTACACTGAATGTACGGGGCCAATGGAAAATTTGAGCAGAATCCAGCGGGCTATACAACATGTTGCATATTCAGCTGGATTTTAAACCCCACGGTCAAAAATTTGTCATTGCTGTCTATGCAGCACAATATACCGTTGATTCAAAATACGGAATTCGGCGAAAATCTGATGGTAAAGTTATGCCATGTAGATATAGCCTTCTAGTTTGAAAAATACAGTACTTTACATTGCATCAAAATATCATATCTTCAGTGCCATGAAAAGATGCAATACAATATTTACAAGAATGTGAGGGGTGTACTCACTTTTGTGAGATACTGTATAGACAGATGCACGTTATAGAGCGGACAACTTAGTGGGCAGTAGAGTTGTGGAGTTACGTGAACAATATTTTCTTCTGGTAATAGCAGACGTTTCATCCACAAGTTGTTTTTGCAGCTAACTTCGAGGTGTGAAATTCTCCTCCGAATATTGCCATTAACTTTCATGGTTGGCAGCTTGTTTACTGTTGAAAGCCGCTGAGATGATGCTTCCTTTACAGTACTGTAGAATTATAAAAATTATGTCCTCGGCACTCACGGTCCTTGGAGGGTGCACACCAAAGAGAAATACACTTGGAAAGAGAAGTAGGTTGCACTCCAACGATTTGAAAAAATTTGAAAAATTTTATTTTATGCAAAACTTTAATCATTGTTTAAAGTTAAAGTTTTGCAGAAAAAAAAATTAAAAATGTTTTCAAATCATTGGAGTGCAACCTACTTCTCTTTCCTCCTTTACTATGACTAACAACATTGTCACTGTTTATGTATGGCCTTGGAATTTGACCAAGGCATAGGGTGCTTTTTTTCTATTCAGCCTTGTCTCCTACTGTACAAACTCAGTGGGACATACTGAGACCAATTTTGTCATGAATTGGTATTAGTCGTGCAACATTTTCTTTGCCCATAGGTTACTGATGGATGTGAAACTGGTGCAGTACTATATTTTGGAATACACCAGAAATCATTTAATTAGAATACACTTTAGAGGAAAATAACCCTAGCTCTTATGCATTTGGATTATTCTTAGATTATGAATGTTTTTTGTTGTTAATATTAACTATAACAGCAATAACACTATTTCTAGAAAGCCCATGTTACACACTTCCTGCATGCGTTTCAAACACTCATAAATGTGGCTCTGCAATCAGCTGAGTGAATCTCCAACCTTATTTGCTCAGGAATGACTGTGGGTTTATTGTCTAGATAAAGGTGTTAATAATTATTGGAGAGGTGCAGATGTGCCTCCAAGTGCCCCTCTTTTGTAATTACAGTCCAATTTTGATCCATCTTTTTTAACTCGCTGATAGATTTGTTTTAGTGAATTTACTATTTTGTTCCAGAAAGCATTGGTGTGGTTCCTAACCGCATTTTCAATCCAACGTGGTATATCTTATAAAGATTTGATGCCATATGGGCTATAAGACATTCTATATCCAGATGTTTTTGTGCTAGCTGGAGAAATATGGAATCAGATAAGTATATGGTAGCTAAAAATATGCAGCTTTTTATGCAGAGAACTGTTAAGGTATGTTCACATGGAGTTTTTGAATACGTTTTCGGATACATTTTCGATTGGAAAAACGTATTCAAACGTGCTGCATAAAATGCATCCAGCATGCACCCAAAACGTGCTGCGTGTTTGGTTGCATTTTTGCTGCGGCAGAAACGCACCCTATAGTTTTAAGTAGGGTGTCTGCTGTGTCAAACGGATCAAGAATTGGCATGACAATTCTTTGAACGGATGCAAGAGACGCATCAGAAAGACTCATGTAAAACACGTATCGGCGATCAATCGTCTGAATGTCGATGCGTGTTTTACATTGGAAGCAATGTAACTCACACTGCACATAGTTAGAGGCATATTTGGGTCCAAAACATGGATCCAGACACGCAGCTAAGAAACGCCCTAAAAACGCATCTAGGAAGATCCCTTTAGTGTCACTTTATGACTATTAGTAAGGTTGAGAAGTACGGTAAAGGAAGATTCCACTGCAACAAACAAGCAGGAACAAAGCAGCCTCTGCACATTCCCTTTACAGACTTGCTGTTCTGCATAAATATAATGGCTACCCTGAACAAAGAGGGAACTTTTCTGAGTTAGTTGTCTATATGCGACCCAAAAGCTTTTTTTTTTTTTTTTTTAGCAAGCAAACCATACTATTACCTAGTTGCCTTTCACTGTGATTCTAAATATAAGTTTAGTATGCCTGATATTTCCTTGTAATGGTTTGTTTCTAAAGGCATCCTCAAAACCTAGGGCAAAGAATAATTCTACATAAACGTAAGACTGTAGGAGCAGTGAGACTGAGGAACTCTGCCAGATGCAATTGTCATGGTGAACTCCCTAAAGGAGTCCAAAAGTGGCCTGGATGCATTTCTAGAGTGCAATAATATAACGGATTCTAGTGACTAGAATATTGGAGAAGAGTCATTGATCCAGGGATGTATTCCGATTGCTAAATTGTTATCGGGAAGGAATTTTTTTTCCATAAATTGAGGTAGAAGACAATCCTCCTCATGGTTTCTCTGCCTTTACTGGGTGAACATTGTAGAATAATAGGCTGAATTGGATGAATGTCTTATTCTAGCCTTACAAACTATGTAACTATGTGTTACAAAAAGGTGTACGTCCTCCATATTTATCAAAGACTTATGTTTTTAATCCTTTTTTGCACAGTAAGGGGCTGTTCACATGGCAGTGGACAAATACCGGCCGGTTTGCCGGACGTTATTTGTCCTGTTTTGCGGCCGTCCCCACGGCCGCGGGGGGGACGGCTTTTCTCCGCGATGAGCGGAGAACAGCCCTCCCCCCTCCCATTGAGCAGCCCATGTTCCGTCTGGAAACCGGACGGAAGATAGTGCATGTTCAATGTTTTACCGTCGGCGACAAAACCGTCGGGCGGAAAACACGTACAGTGGAGACTGCTGCACGGGTTTTCCATAGAGCACAATTGTGCTCATTTTCGGCCGTTTTTTCAGGCGGTCTGAAAAACCGCAAACTGGCTGAAAAACCGTGCTGTGGGGACATGCCCTAACCGGTAGAATTGGAAAGCTTACATCACAAATTGTGGTGGTTTATTGACTGCATTTATTAGTACAAAATCCTGGTGCACATAAATGACAGCAATAAAGTGGTAAAATAAGTAAAAGTAAGTCTAGTGTGCTGTGGGTTGTTATATTGAATATATTGTGCTAGGACACTTTCACCAAATTAAGTGATCCAGCACAAATTACAAATGGGGGCCTTTTGAATCCACTTTCCACTACCCATGTTTCTGCGTTTTGTCATCATCTCTTAGGTTTATCAGTTTCTCATAACTTTTAGATTTTTATAGTTTCCCTTATGCTGATTTCAAAGCTAAACCCTGAACTGTGTCCAATGGTATTGGCCAGGTTTCCATACCATTAGGAAGTACTTGACCTGCTATAGAAGCAACACCTGCTTGGAACATTCCATCTACTCTCATTCTCAATGGCAGGAAACGCTTCTGATTTACTATTCACTGCCCCTATCTTGTATTTTCCAGGACAATAATCATTCATATTCCAGTCTTTGAAACATTTTTGAACATTTAGTTTAACGTTATCTTTATTATTAAAGTATTGTAACTTATTTTCCTCGTCGTATAAACTGGAGGTAACGCCTTGGTGACGTCACTGTTGATGAACTTATCAAAGAGTTGTTAATGAATGGTATCCTGTAAGATATTACTACGTTATGACTCTATACTTGCTATATAGTTCTGAAATTCTATAAATATCCATGTGGAATCCAAAGGGGACCTGCATGTATGTGACATTTACAGCATATTCTGAGGATATGCCATCACTGTCCAAGATGAGAAAAACCTTTTAGGCCTTAGGGTACTTTCACACAGTGGGTTTTTGGTGTGTTTTTGATACGTGTTTTTTTGTGCAGGAAGGCACAGCAATTAATGCTGTACATTGCTACACACAAAACGCAGTAAAAAAAAAAGCATCAAAAACGCACCAAAAACACACTTTGTGAAAGCAGCCCAAGAAGGACAAAGCCTTATGGTTCTGAAAATTAAGGAAGTGGCAGGTGTTGCAAATGATCTTTTTTTTGGTGCCTGAAAATTTGAACCCGTGTTCAACAGAGATGGGTTGAAAAATAACGGTGAACACTGTAAGGCTATGTTCACACGATTAAATAGCAGGTGTATAGCAGTGCGTACTGTGCATGTCACTATAAGCCCGCAGCTTCAGAAGGACGATTTTATCGCGATTTTTGTGCAGAAATGTACAGTATTAAATTGCTTTTACTTCCTGCACAAAAAAAAATGCATTAAAAAATGCATCAAAAACGCACTGCGTGAAAGCACCCTTAGGGCGTGTTCACACGGCACAGGACAAATACTGTCCGGTTTGCCGGCCGGTATTTGTCCTGTTTTGAAGCCGTCCCCACGGCCGCGGGGGGCACGGCTTTTCTCCGTGATGAGCGGAGAACAGCCCTCCCATTGAGCAGCACATCTTCCGTCCGTAAACCGGACGGAAGATAGTGCATGTTCGATGTTTTGCCGCCGGACCGAAAACCCGTGCAGTGGGGACTGCTGCACGGCTTTTCCATAGAGCACCATTGTGCTCATTTTCGGCCGGTTTTTCAGGCGGTCTGAAAAACCGCAATCCGGCCGAAAACCCGTGCCGTGGGGACATGGCCTTAGGATTGGTAGTGTTGCCTCTGGTGGGGGCATTTTGGGCAGTGACCTCACACAGTGCACATTGTATAAATTAAGGTCCTAGAGTTGCAGCTGAGGGAGCAGAGGTGGCCCAGAGATGCCATTTGGCATGTTACTGCTCTGGCAGTGGTACAGAGGAATGAGATGGCTGTCGGCACATAGTCTGTTGAGTCCCCTATAGGGCACCAATGCATGAGATGACATAACAGGAGTAGTAACTTCATAATAGGCCACATTATTGACCTAGCCCGACGAGTCCCCTTTAAGTGCCCCACCCCACACATACTTGTACATCTTTTTCAGTTGATGATGGCCACTGGTTAGCCTTGCTGGTCTGGGTAAATTAGGGAAGTTTGTCTTTTCAGGGCTGCTTTCTAACATTTATCTAGTACAGTTTTATCTATTGTCATTATGCGTAGGTTATTTTAAGTTACTGGATGTTGATTCGTGATGTGTGTTTTACATACATTTCCATATAATTACGCTCTCCATAGAAGGTAGGATGCTGTAGAGAACAAGCCTTACATTGTCAGTGCACATATCATGTCTGTATAATCGTTGCATACCATCTATTTTTCATGCTATTTGCTTTTGTGGTGCTGGGGTTGTAGGATATGTTTCCTCATGCTTGGTATCATTTGAAAGGAGACCAGTGTAATTCAGACCAACACGTTTATTGAACATTTTCACACTGTGGTATCTGTGTGTTTCCAGTTCTGAGGAGGCATAGAATTAGTGGTTTCTTTCACACGTGGTAGCACAGATTCTTATACCTTAATCAGATCAGTTTTTTTTAAAATTTATATCTAGTATGTATACCAAGAGACCTCCCGCAGTACAGTGAACGTGTCCAATGCATTACATTAGCCAATGTGTATCTGACTGGTATAGCATACCACAAAAAAAGGCATTGATTAGTGTAGCGGACTATGTTATTCCATACAACTACATCCAGTTAAACATTGTGCATAATGAATACTAAAATACCTTGTGGGTGATGGATGCCACTGCTTGGCCTCAGTCACTGGCCTCTGTTAAAGATACTCTACTCACAAAAAGTTAGGGATATTTGGCTTTTGGTTGAAATTTCAGGTTGTACATAAATTTTTTAGAATTTTTTATTTTTTTAAATGAACTAAATAAGACCATTTCTTCCCCTTAGAATGTACATGTCCAACTGTTCAGTGTCTCAGTACTTTTTGTACAACTTGCTGATCTCTATCAAGCAGCTTAATCAGGGCCATCTTTTCCATTGGGCACACTAGGCAGGTGCCCGGAGGCCCCACAAATATAGGGGCCCAGAAGTGGTGTATGTCCCAGGAACACAAGTAACATACCCTGGATCTCTTGGTTGGCTTTGCTTATTTAACTGTTTGGGTGTTTTTAGGATGTGCAAACAGTTAAAAATCATGGTGGAGAAGGGAGCCAAAGACTCCCTGCCAAGTCTAGTAGGCTGCCGGTGTCCAGACATAATTGGCGTGATAATATGGGTGTGCTTCGGGGAGGGAGGACTCGAGTCATAACCAAGTGTGATGCCATGTATTTGGCAGGGCCCGCAGCAGTGCTATGCCCAGGGGCCCATAATTCTATTAAGACGGCTCTGAGCTTAATGGCAAAATTCCCAATAGGTGTTTGATCCCACGATTCAGGGATCAATTTTGTATTGAGACTTAAACAGTCCTCCTCATCCTGCTGTTCACATTTTGACATCATGAGACCAAGACAACACCTTACAATTGATCACCAGTACCTCGCCATTGCAAAACTTCAAGCAAGTTCTCAGACGAAAGTGGCCACTGAGCTTAGAGTGTCACAGAGTGTCATCAGCAGGTTGCATCAGAGATACAGAGAGACTGGAAGAGTCACAGAAAGGCAAAGATGTGGACGTTCTTTGACTACATCACACACTGATGACTGCTTCATTGTAAACAATGTCCTGAGGAACCAAATGATGAATGCCACACAGCTCCGGGCACATTTAAGGGAGGTGAGAGGCAACCAAGTGTCACGTCAGACCATTGGTAACCATTTACATCAGCGTGGTCTGCGTGCTAGATGACTGGCAAGGGAACCTGACCGGTACCTGACCTGTCTGATGTATAGCACTCTCCTTGACATCTCCAGCATTGTTTCTGTTCATAGAGAATCGACTTTCATCTCTGAACAGCACTGAGGGACACTAGTTTTTTGTCCAGTGTAGATGCTTCCTGCCCCATGTAAGACAATGATGCCTGATGCTGTGGTCAGGTCATCTAGCACGCAGATCATACTGATGTAAATGGTCTGACATGACACTTGGTTGCCAAATGGACGTCCTTTGGCTGCATTACAATTCCCTGCGGAACGGAATGATGAATGCCACACAACTCCAGGTACATTTGCGGGAGGTGAGAGGCACCCAAGTGTCATGCCAGACCATTCGTACCTGTTTACATCAGCATGGGCTGCATACTAAACTACCTAACTTCCCCACCAGGCACAGGGAGTATCTACACTGGACGAGGGACCAGTGCTCCTCAGTGCTGTTCAGTGATGAAAGTTGATTCACTTTGGGCAGAAATGATGGACAGCAACAATGCGTCAAGGAGACGTCAAGGAGAGCGCTATACACCAGCCAGGTCAGATATCGGTCAGATACCCTTGCCGGTCGTCCAGCATGCAGACCATGCTGATGTAACCGGTTATGAATGGTCTGATGTGACACTTGAGTGCCTCTCACCTCTTGAGTGACACTCTAAGCTCATTGGCCACTTCGGTTTGAGAACATCCTGATTGAAGCCTCACAATGGCGAGGTACTGTTAATTGCAAGGTCTTGGTCACATGATGTCAAAAGTTGAACAGCATGATGAGGAGGACTGTTTAAATCCCAATTCATATTGATCCCCTAAATGTATTTTGTGATTCAGAGATCAAACACCCGTTGTTAATTTTGCCATTAAGCTCCTCTTTAGAGATCAGTAAGTTGTGCAAAAAGTACTGAAACATTGAACAGTTGGACTTGTGCATCGACCAAATGCCAAATATCCCAAACTTTTCGTGAATAATATATGTGTCAGGAAACGCCAGTGCCTTCACTGCCACCAGGATCTTGCAGTCAAGGGCAATGTCAAAGTATGCTTCAAGCGCTTATGGGCTCAGTTGCTGCTAGAAGCAGCCACCTCAGGTTGATGTTGGTCTCCCTGTTGTGATCTCTTTTGCAAACACCCTTATTTTTATAACTTCCAATTTGGGTTCACTGCACCAGAAGTTTCCCAATGAAATTACTCAACAACCCACACCCCATTGGGGATTCCCACCAATTTTGTCTGGTAAATACTTTGGGGGGGCATGGATGAAAATTGTCTAGGTCTAAAACTTTCTTTGTTGCTCATAGCAACCAATTAGCGATCACTTTTAATTTTTTTAGAGCACATTATAGAATGAAAGAGGAGCTGTGATTGGTTGCTATGAGCAACAAAGAAAGTCTTAGACCTAGGCAGTTTTCATACATGAGGCCCCTTGTGTTCTCAGACACTGACCTCTGCGTCGCAGACCTGTACTTAGTTTTTCACATATTTTAGTCTCTGTACGTTGTCATTACTATTACTACTTATCACTACCGGTGCTTCTACACCTAGTTATAGCTCGCCACCCTTGTTCCTCCTGCAATAGCTAGGTAAGCCAACTTTACCCTTCACTATCACTGGCTCAGCCCACTGTCTAAAGAACTGTTCCAATGGGGTCTACTATCCAGACCCTGCAAGAGAGGCCACATTCACAGGCCTAACTCTTCAAGCCACTCTATCAAACCAATTTGTAGCTGTCCATCGGCCCACCAAAACTAGGCATTTCATCCTAAGATCCCAAAACTGACCCGACTACAGCCTTCCCTGGGTTTGAGCACTCCACTCATCCCCTACCAGTTACAAATCCTGGGCTGACTTAATCCCACAGCCCCAGCGGACTTCCCTTCTTGGGTCTCTGCAGGCCGCCACCGCCCTCAGCCTATACCATATCAGCAGCAGCTCATACAGCACATTGCAAGACACCCACATTCACAGCCAGTCTCTATACATCTCCAGGATGATAAAAGCAGCTACTTCACTACCTCACTATCCACTCCATGTCCAGGCCCGGCTTGACCAAGCTGCACTACTGTCTTTCTAGTGAGGAATCGCACCTTTACCGTAGGTGACACCTCCACCCCCTCCTTTCCTGTTCCCATACTCCTAGGTCAGCACTGTGACTTTTAGCCTATAGGATACCAGTGCCTTTCAGCCTTCAGTCCCACTGCCTTTTCTACAGAGGAGTAAGCTAGCACTAGCCCAGTCCTAACCTGTACACAGTCACCTCACACACTCCCCTTTGGCACGCAGATTTACCAAGCTGGGTCCCTTATCTTCAGCGTAATGGGGCAGCACCATCATCCATATCTACTTGCCAGTACTAGACCCCTCCTCGTTGATTGACATTCACCTCTATTGCCAGTCACAACAATCCACCAGGGTGGCACCATTCAGTTGTTTGATTACATTTTAAATACTAAAAACATTTGCCTAAATTTACTTACTGAATATGCGTTATTATAATTATTTTTCTATGTGTTTAAATTACTTCTACACTTTAATACTTTAAGCACTATACAGTATAATACTCTAGAATAGGTCTTGCTAGGGAAATTGACTTCACCCTTCCCTGTCTGTGACTTTATAACCTCACCAGTCACCCGAAAATACATGTAGATTATAATAGCACATAGAGTGGGAGAAGGGGGCTGCTGTGTTTTTGCGGTATATTTCTGGGACTGCATGTTTCAAGCGGGGAGCAGGAAATAGATATTGGGAGTGACTACATTGCCCTGTTCTCAGAGTGCATGGCCCAAGCAGACAGAAGGTCCATTTTCACGCAGAAGAATGCAAAACGACAGATGGGCTAAACACACTATTTCTTATTACCCTACATTTAATAATGCATCCACACATTAATAAAACAGTATGAATAAAAATGGAGTATAAACAGGATTTTTACTTTTCTTTGTAGAGAGTATATAAAGTCAGATCCTCTCGGTTTTATATGTACAGTTAAATAAACAGTGAGTATAAATTGTGTAGAACTCCCTTAATGTAAAGAACACACCTATTTGCTATTGGCCATTGCTCATGCTTTAGCCATTTACACCAGAATGTAAAATATTTACACATGGTAAACTTTCCATGAACGGTTGTTTCAGCACATTTAATTATAAAGTTAAATATTTTTTAACTTTTCGATGTACATGACAAGTATGACTATTTCTGACCATCATATATCTGGTATATGTTAATTTTCAACAGTTTTCACCTCTAATGTTCAGGTATTCCTGAGCGATTTGGGGTGTCTGGCTGTTATGATGTCTCCCATACACAGTACACACAGGACATTATAGTATAGTATTGAGCAGCTTAGGCTGTAAATCAAATGCCGGGATGAGAGGGAACAATAACCAGATCTGTCTCTGTGAGTTTTTTTCCGTCCGTTTTTCTCCAGACGCTACCCCTCATCCTCCTCTCTTCTCCATAGACTTCTATGTAATGCATCTAACCTGCTCCCTCAAGCAGCTGACAGCTGAGCGTTTTCCTTATTTACACATGCCTTGTGTATTTGCAGCTTTAGCATTGCTAGAATATGGACTAGTAAAATCCGAAGAGAAATAGTATTGAATCGGGACGCACAAATCTTGATTTTGCCTACTTAAACATGTGACTTAGGTTTGTGGTGGTAGAGATTTGGATCTGTTCAATTACTTTTTATTCTTTGGTTTTCATCCATTCCATGGCCCGGACAAGGTATTTTGTTGCTATCGGCATATGGTGCTTTTCTCCAAGGAAAATTCTAATTCCTGGCCCGTACCTGGCTCGCTGTGCCTGTACCCTCACAGAGAGGTAGAATGGGAAAAAAAACCTTTTTTTCTAGGTTTCGTTTTTTTATGGATTTTAACCAACAGCCGGTAGTTGCTGTGTATGGAGCGAGTTCAACTCATGATCCCGCGCAATATAGCCTTGCACCACCTTCCTGACAGGCTTGAGGTGGCACTCTAGGCGATCGCCTACCTCTGCCTACCCATCGTCCCAGCACTGTTCCAGTCTCTTCAAAAAGTGAATAAAGCATGTCAGGCTGTCACATCTATAGGGACTGGGAGGCCCAAAGATGCTGTATAAAATGGGGTAGTGATAAGTTTTAGAGATGGAAGCACACAGACAGCCATCATTCAATTGTAATTAACTCTGGGCCCATACACATGACTACATTACAGAGATGCTGCTCATAGACTGCTACAGAACCAAACTATATACTCTTGTGTACATTTCATTTTGTATTGAGTGAGCACATTTTTTTTTTCTCACAGATCTGATGGCATGTCCAACTGTATGCTATATTACAGAATTAAAGGGGTTCTGCCACAATCTCATTTTATACCTCCTGCATCCAGCTTTTCAGCTCTGTGTGCTCAGAAGGGGGCGTGTGTGATTTGTTTCAATTGCATATCATGTGACTCAGCAGGATGACATCATCATGCCTTTCCTCTCTCTAGTCAAAGAAAGGTCTGTTTATGTAAAGCATTGTGAGTAGCTGAGAGGTAAAGTGTTTGCCTCACAGCACCAAGGTCCTAGGTTCAAATCCCTGCAGGAACCAAACCTGTGGATTTTTTTTCTCTCTATCAATGCGCATATCTCATTGAGAGTTCTTTTTTATTTATTTATTTGCACTGTTTAGCTATGTTCACACGGCTTAAAATGGGACGTATTTCAGTCCGTAATTACGCACCGTAGTGCTCGAATTTCGCTGGTACCAGTCCCCTTATCGGTAATCCACAGTTCTCATAGAGAACTATGGATTACGTCTCCTCTCCCTGCTCGGCGAATCCGCCGTGGGGGGAGATAAGTGACATGTGAATTACCAGCGGCGTATACGCGACGCTGGTAATGAAAGTCTATGGGCCGGCGAGGTGCCGGCCCCCTGCTACTGCCCCCGTCCACACAGCGTAATTGCGGGGCGTAATTACGCCCCGCAAATAAGCTGTGTGAACATAGCCTTTGACTAATTACTAAGGAGGACAGAGGACAGGAGTAGAATGACAGCACCTGGGGTTTGAACACTCAGTAGCTATCTGAGAAGAGAGGTGATGTCTGAGCATGTCTGACCAGGTTTGAGGAGCTCTTAGCCCTGGTCGTATCCCTTGGAGATGAACTGTAAGCAATGGATCACTAAAGGAGCAGCTAAAACAAAAACGGTGCAGAATTTTTAATAATAATGAATGGTGAAAATGTTTATTTCATTTGCAAGCTTCCCGCGTCAATTTTACTGTGTGGCAAAACCCCTTTAAGATGCAACACAAGGGCACAATTTTACATTACACACTGTGTAAATGGGTTTGTAATACATACCTGTAGAATCTAGGTCTTGTACGCAATTTTGCTCTGTATTTCTAATATAAGGAAACCTGCAAGGGAGACTTGAACTGCAGTCAAGTATATTAATAGACCTAAGAAAAGTATAAGCAATGGAAGCATAAGGGGAATGTAAGGAGGGTGAAAATGGTAGGCATCACATTGCAACCCCTCCGGCTGTATCTCTCTCCAGCCCACAGCTTCTCTCTCTCTGTCGGCCCAGCACCTAACTTGGGTTGTTGAGTGAACTGCACTGACGGCAGCTGCTGCACATAGGCCACAACACTCAGGCTCACACTCGGTCTAACAAAATAACCCTTTCTGGTGGGAAATCACAATTCTAGAAGAAGTCCGTGGCACTCGCCATTCAAATCCTCTGATCTTTTATTCAAAATGTTGCACACACAGTGGTATAAGGAGAAGACACAAGAACAAGGCTGACAGCCGTTTCATGTCCACTGATGCTTTCTCAAAGCCCATACCGCTGTGTGTGCAATATTTTGAATAAAAGATCAGAGGATTTGAGTGGTGAGTGCAGCGGACTTCTTCTATAATTGTGATTTTTGTACCTTCTGTCTTTGTGCCACTGAGCACCATCATATGAAGAAGCTGGTGAGTTGCTATTTCCTCCTGTTTGTACTAAAGTGTGGTGCCGACTGGAGTCTCTCTTTTTTTTGTGGCACTTTCTGGTGGGAAACCCACTTGTTTTATGCAAGCATAAGGAGCTGGTCAACAAAATGACGAAGGTTTCATTCTGTGACCAATCCATCAACCTTCAGGTCTTCCTACGTAAACCCCCTCCTGATTACTGAATAGCCACAAACCTTACAAAGTTGGCTTTCCTGCGAACAAACAAAAGTGTAAAATTTTACAGTAAACTTAATGTAAGTGCTTTGGTACAGTTCACACCTGTAACATAGCAGCATCTTCTAGCACTGGAGAGATTGTTCATTTAAAACTAAAATGGTATAGGAGGAGGGCGTTACCCAGTTCACAATACTCTCCAGGGTGACTTTGAGATACACTTCAAATGTAATATGCATGGATCCAGTGGTAAGCGGTGAAAACAAATCCATTTATTAAATCCAACATGCAGACAGGGTACAGGACAGACACGGGACCAACGCGTTTGGGGTTCGAGTACCGTGAACAAGGGCGATTTGTAACGCCTGAAACGCGTTGGTCCTGTGTCTGTCCTGTACCCTGTCTGCATGTTGGATTTAATAAATGGATTTGTTTTCACCGCTTACCGCTGGATCCATGCATATTACATTTGAAGTGTGTTACTGGGCTTTGGCAGGTGAGCCATTTAGCTGGAAGCATTTATACCGTTGAAAAGGATTGCATGGTGAGCATTACCCAGTTCACAATACTCTCCAGGATGACTTTGAGATAGGCAGGCTAGTGAGGAGCACAGGTATGTAGTACCTAATTCAGAATGAGAACAGCCGGACAGGCTTGAGTGAGAAGATCCTGGTAAAATGACTAGCTCCTGGAACAAGACTAGGTGTGATGGATGAAGAAAAAGTCTAAAAAGTGAGACTGTAACCTTGATAATGCCATATCCGATCCACCAGCTATTTAAATTAGACGGCCCATAGGCTTTTGATACTTAGCATCA
The DNA here is from genome assembly GCA_025379985.1 of Phyllomedusa bahiana. Classification (NCBI taxonomy): domain Eukaryota; kingdom Metazoa; phylum Chordata; class Amphibia; order Anura; family Hylidae; genus Phyllomedusa; species Phyllomedusa bahiana. The sequence goes on along the minus strand of JAODAL010000268.1, from coordinate 122,775 downwards.
TCACAGGACAAGGACTGATTCGGGGATTTTCACCCATACCCCGAACAACAGAACTATATATCAATCAAGACACAGTCCTTTATATCAAAACTCTTTTATATAGAATCTTTAAAATTTGTAAACATAGTCCAAACATTTCCGGACTTTGCAATTATTTAGTTAAATTTTCATCTATAGTAGACAACCTGTGACGTGTTTAAACACAGTCTTTGCAACTGTAGCCATTGAGTGGACAGCAAATACAGAAAATTCTTACTGAATATCTATTTGTTGCTTTCATGCGGAGCTGATTTGCACGGGCAGCCTCAAAGACAGCCTCATGCCTAAACGGTGACATTTCGGAGGGTGACCCCCTCCTTCCTCAGACCGGCGTCATAGGGCTGTTAGCTCCGACCTTCAGGACTGTGTCTTGATTGATATATATATCAGATCCACCAGCCCTCAACTGTTGTAACTTACCTGATTGAACCTATATACTTGTTCCTTGCAAAGGCCAAGTGCTTCTAGCAAGTAAATAGTTTGCAGGTTCAGAATGCAGGGGCTGTGTATGGATTTCTAGCTGCATTATTTCTTCCATGAAAAGGGTTTTCTCACCATGCAGTTTCACAAAGTCACATCCAGCTACAGACTCACGCTTCCTAGTTAGGCTATTCCTAGCGCAGTGTGTTATTGTGAATTTACTGTAGGAGAAGTAAAATCTGTAGTGTACAAGACTACAGAGCTTCAAAGAGGTTGTCTAACTACAAAGATGAGCTTTCATTAGATAGGGAACAGTAAATGAACATGTTTTCCAAATATATTGCTTTGTTTATTTTCTTTGTTGAGGAAATAAGTGATTTTATCAGCTCTGAGTGCACTCCGATATCTCTAGGTTACCTACTTGCTCTCCCCTGCTGTTTGTCTTATCTAATAAGGCACAGTTCACACGGCTTATTGCCGACATAATTGCGGGGATGGATTTCGCCCCGCAATTACGCCGGCTGCCGTGCAGCGGGGGGCCGGCAGCTCGCCAGCTCCATAGACATTCATTATTAATGGCGCGTACACGCCGTAAATAATGTGCATGTCACTTTCTCCCCGCCCGGCGGATTCGCCGAGCAGGTAGAGGAGATGGAATCCATAGTTCTCTATGAAACTGTGGATTACCGTAACGCCTGGGACTGATTTCAGCCGTATTGGAGCACAAATACGGCGCTCAATACGGTTGAAATCAGTCTCAAAATAAGCTGTGTGAACGAGCCCTAACAGGGATGACGTCAGCACACAGAACTGCTTGCAGCTTGAGAGCTTGAGTGTTATCTGACCTAACTAAAAAGACTAATTGCTTTTGTTTACTTTCGCTCTGGAGCTTCTCTGGACTGTAGATAAACACCTCTTGCTCTCATGAGTAATTAGCAGACCTTTGAATACTGAGCTGATATGCTAATAGCCCACAGCCTGACCAGGAAGAGACAGGATGCACGAATGAAAGCTGCTTTTGGCTCTGTGAAACAGCGTGGTGAGACCCCTTTAAGGAGTAAAAATGTGTCCTTATCTTAAATAAATCTCCGTTCCCAGAGATTCACACAGCAGGGAGTGACATCACCATGGACGGAGAGAAGCTTCCAGCAATCCGATAAGGGGACGCTCACACGATTAATACCTTCGGCGCGAATATGTCCTCACCTTGAACGTGTTCGTTTCTTCCTTCCTATTTCACACTTGAAGAACGATGACACTGATTATACATTGTAGTCAATGGTAAGTGTTCTACAAGCATTTTGGATGTTAGAGCCGTATTGGGCGCACAGTATGCTAGAAAATAAGAGTCAAAAAATGCAGAGAGGGGAAAGTTGAGATGGTTGGTATCCGAGAGAAATTTGTGTGCACTCAGAAGAGAAACAATCTCTCTTATCTCCTCAAGAAAGCAAACTAAAAAAGCAATGTATTTGGTAATACTCTTCATTAACCTTTTCCTACATGGTGAAAGCTAAACATTGTAATGAGAAAACCCCTTTAAAGTGGCCACCTCTAGGTCCCTCACCTTAGCAACAGAAGCCTGTAGGGATTACTGTCACGTACACCTGGGGTTAATTACACCACAACAGTATGACCCCACTTTTAGGCAGCCCCCTACTCGTATAAACACTGGCACTAGCTTGCTAGTCTCCGGATTTGATAAATAATCTAAAAAGGTGACACTTGTTCCTAGAGACCTGTAGACGGGATGTCATCAGATGCTTGAGTAGAGGCTTCTTATTTCTTTACAAAAGCTCCCTGTAGGAGTTAGCCTCAGGAGTATGTATACTCTTCAGCAGGCAGCTGTATTGGCTGCGCAGATTCACATAGCTTAATAAGGAGCAGATTTTCTGGAGAACAGAGCAGCTTCTATAAAAAGACAGCTTTATATTGTGGAATTTGACTACTTGTTTCTTGATTTTATTTTTTACAATGTGTAAAAGTAGGTCACCGGGCTAGTGGTGACAAATACCGTAGTAGGCGTCTTGGTCTAGTCACAACCATCCAAACGAGATTGCCCCGTTCAATGCTAATTTGATGATCAGCACAAGCTGTGGATTGCTCAGAAAGCCAAACCAGCTGGCAGAGCGCTACCGACATGTGGGAAAATATGATAAGGACATAAGCTGCTCACTGTAAATATTTGTCTGAGTATATTTTTATTTGGCTGGCACAACACGCTGATCGGAGACAGCTGAGATCATGACCTTTGTAAAACCACGTGCCAAGTTTTGGTCAGCAAAATTTAAAACCCTGCCAAAAAATTCTCAGTCACCATAGTTAGGCAAGGTTCACACATAGGGGTATCCTCATCACTCGCAGGTTTTTAAATACGTTCTAGCTTTAAGCAGATTGCTTAGTTTACTATGAACCGGTGTGGTGTCCGCCAAGATGTGACAGCTTCAGACTCTCACTTCCTGGTCAGGCAGTGGGTGGGCCCATAGCAGTGATAGAACTTTTCTGCATTTCTGTTACAGTGACATGACTGCAGGAGATTTATAAATTGTAGTACAGAAGGCTGCAGAGCTCTAAAGGGTAAAAGCTTGTCTTATAGTAAACAAAATCAATTGCTAGAGATAAGACTGCAGTAAATGACTTGTCATGGAATCCCTGTCTATGTAGAAACCTTCTTTCCTCTAGACCAGGGGTGTCAAACTGCCGGCCCTCCAGCTGTTGGGAAACTACAACTCCCATCATGCCCACTGTTATAGATTATACAAATGCATGATGGGAGTTGTAGTTTCCCAACAGCTGGAGGGCCGGCAGTTTGACACCTGTGCTCTAGACGTAGAGGGTGTCCCCTTGTTCTAGATATAGTCCTGGGTATAAATAGATTATGGGAGATATCTCTATATTGACCCCTGATATACTTTTTATGTCATCCTAAACCCGTCTTTTCTCTGAACAACCATAATTTTGACTCTCTTTCTGGGTATTGCAGTCCACCCAGTCTTTTTATTATTTTTATTGCCCACCTTTGTACCTGTTCAAGCTCTACAATGTCTTTCCTGTGCACTGGTGCCCAAAACTGTACACTATATTCCATGTGTGGTCTAACCAGTGACTTGTATAATTGGAGAATAATGTTCTCATCATGTGCATCTAAGCCCCTTTTAATACACCCCATGATCTTATCTGCTTTTGCAGCTGCTGCCTGACACTGGCTGCTTCTATTAAAGGCATTGTCACGAACACCCTTACCAGCACGTGACATGAGGGCCACTGTAGTTGATTTATTTCTGCCCAATAATATTTGCACTCGTTTTTCACTCGGTTGGCAAATTGAGCATAAATCACACCCCAACACAGTCCAGGCACCCCAAGAATGTCCGCTGCTACCACCTTCCTCAGTATACCACAATTTCTCAATAATTAGGTCAGTATAACGAACAGAAATCACTACACAAAACAAAAACTGACTATAAAGAATTACTTATTATTATCTATTAAATAAAAAGTGAAAATATTTAAAAACACACCAATTAGTAACTGAACAGGGTTACACAGTAGCCAATAAAACAGATATGGATCAGTGCAGATTTCATTCAAGTAAAACAAAACCTAATTATAATGAATATTATTAAACCATGTTCAATAGTAAGGGGCGATTGTAATCAGGTAATCTAAATCAAGTGACACAAAATACAAATCTCCAAACACATATGTTAAACTAGTAACCCATAGAAACCATGAGCAGTCTAACCCAATCTCATATACCTGTAACGTGGTTTAATAAGTCTCAATATAATATTACGTTTTGTTTTATTTGAATGAAATCTGCACTGATCCATATCTGTTTTATTGGCTTCTGTGTAACCCTGTTCAGTTACTAATTGGTGTGTTTTTAAATATTTTCACTTTTTATTTAACATTTAATAAAAGCAATTCTTTTTAGTCAGTAGTTGTTTTGTGTAGCACCTTCCTCAGTAATCTAGTGTGGTCAGATCATCTACCACGCGGACCATGCTGATGTAAACGGTTCCGAATGGTCTGATGTGACACTTGGTTGCCTCTCACCTCCCTGAAACATGCCAGGAGTTGTGTGACATTCATCATCCGTTTCTGCAAGGCATTGGTTACAATGAAGCGGTCATCAGGGTGTGATGCAGCCAAAGGATGTCCATTTCTTTGTCTTTGTGTGACTCTTCCAATCTTTATGTATCTCTGTTGCAACCGGCTGATAACACTCTGTGACACTCTAAGTTCAGTGTCCACTTCCATCTGAGAGCATCCTGCTTGAAGCTTTGCAATGACAAGGTACTTTTGATCAATTGTAAGGTGTTGTTTTGGTCTCATGATGTTAAAATTTGAACACAATGATGAGGAAGACTGCTGATCTCCTAAATTTATTGGATGATTCAGATATCAAACACCTGTAGTGAATTTTGCCATTAAAGGAGTTGTCTCCCTTCAGAGTTTCAGAGAATGCATGAATGAAATACTCTGTCACTTCCTGGTTCAGACTGACTCATTTGCATAAGCTCCATGCTTGTACAGCTCCATGCCCTGCTGTGCTTTCAGATGCTAATTAGATCAGATTAGCTTCTCAAACTACTAACAGGACTTCTTATCTGATCCCCAAAACAAAAGCCCTAATTACAGTTCTGTTTATTTTACATAAATCAAGCTTTTTACTGCTGAGCAGCACAGGACACTGCTGTGACCTGTGTGATGAAGTCACTCACTGTTATCTCATTGAACAAACAGCAGGGGGAGAATTGTTTACAGGTCAGTTACTGAGGGAACTGAAATAGCCAGGGAGGTCATAAATTGACTTGTATCTCCTTAGGGAAAACAGAGGAACAAAGCAATATATTTGGAAAATGTCTTTATTTTGTGTTCCCTACAATTTGAAAGCTATTCTTTGTAGCGAGACAACCCCTTTAAGCTCCTGGGTAGAGATCAGCAAGTTGTGCAAAAAGTACAGTTTCAACCAAAAGCCAAAAATCCCTAACTTTTTGTTAGGTGTTGTTCGGAAGCGACCACCCCGTAACAACAAAGCCCATTTGAACCTTTGAATGTATTTGTTGCTAAAATACTTCAGAAAATGAGCTGAAATTAGAGCCTAGTCTGAAGGTTTTCCAGTAGCTATGGCTTTGTTTTAAGGGGTGTTCATTGCCAGCTCAAGGCTAGTTGTAGACATGCTGTACTTGGCGTATTGATTATTTCACTGCTCTATTGGGAGCTGTGGGATGAAAGAGATTCCAATCAATGCTGTATGTCCTAATAGGAAGTCATTTGGGCTCTTCAGTGTTCACTGTGAAAGTAATGGAGCGGAAGCATTTGTACTAAAAGATATTCCACAGCACAGCTGCTTATAATACAGTAATGAACAGGGAGATGCTGTGAGAAGCCACAGGAAAGAATCATTTACTGGAGAAGTCCTCTGCGTTAATGATGTTTGTCTTCCAGAGCCATAAAAAAACAATAAAAAAGATATTTTGGATAATAGTGTTATAACCCTGCTTTGTCATGACTCATTGAATATCATATAGCATACATGCCAACTCTCCCGTTTTTGGCGGGGGGTGTATTGGTCTCGCTGGTGGGGTCGCTATTTCGTCCCCACGCCTCCGGCGGGGAGTTTTGGCATTCCTCCGGCCGCGCTAGCGACGCCGTTCCCACAGGCGGGTGAAGCGGCCGCTGCGCCCACTTCACCCGCCCGGAGTCTCGCTGTGCAGGGAGGAGGCAGGAGGGATCGCTCCCTCCTCCCTCCTCCCCCTGTATGTCCGGCGCCGGTGTGTGCGCCGCACATACAGGTCAGCGGCGCAGCGGTAAGTGACGCGCGGCTGCAGGGGAGTGACGCGTGGCTGCTCTCACTTCCCCCTGCGCCGCTGAGGAGATCGGCCGGGAGGTGTCCGGAGCTGCAGGAGCCTGGTGAGGTAAGTGGATTTTATTATTTTATTTTTATTAGATATATGGGGGGCTCTGCCTGGCAACAGGGGGGACATCTCCTGCAACAGAGGGGGGGGGGCACTACCTGGCAACAGAGGGGACATCTTACCTGGCAACAGGAGGGGGACATCTACCTGGCAACAGAGGGGGCACTACCTGGCCACAGCGGGGGCACTACCTGGCAACAGCGGGGGCCCTACCTGGCAACAGAGGGGAAAGCTACCTGGCAACCGTGGGGACATCTACCTGGCAACAGAGGGGACATCTAGCTGGCAACAATGGGGGCACATACGTGCAACAGAGGGGGCACTACCTGGCAACACTGGGGCCACTAACCTGGAACCCAGGGGGCAACTACCTGGCAACAGAGGGGGCATCTACCTGGCAACAGAGGGGCACTATGGCAGTGGGGACTAACAGAGAGAGGGCACTATCTGGCAACAGAGGGGGCACCTACCATGGCACAACAATGGGGCACCTACCTGGCAAACAATGGGTGGGCACCTACCTGGCTAACAAAGGGGGGCACCTACCTGGCTAACAGAGGGGGCATCTACTTGGCTACAAGGGGGCATCTACCTGCCTGTAAGGGGCACTACCTGCTTATGGGGGGTTACTAACTGGCTATAAGGGCATCTACCTGGCTTTCTTCCAAAGCCGTTATGCAGTTAGGTGGAGTGGGTGTGGCTTTTTGAAGAGGCGTGGCATACCGACAATATGGGCGTGTCCATGCTTTTTCATTTTCAAAAGTTGGCAACTATGTCATATAGTGGACTGTGTGCCATACTGGACATTAAAAATAATGTATTAAAGGTATGACTGAAAGATATGGATTTTACCTTGGTGTTAACTACCAGTGATATGATTTTGACCCTGGTACTGCATTCCAGCAGTGCTATGAAATTCCTGGTGCCATAGTACACAATAGTATCTAGAGGGTTTAGCAGCTGTGGAGCCACATGTAGCTCCTAAACCACGCTTTGGGGAACACTGCCACAAATCATGCTCTATGTCTAGAGAAAAGAAGGTTTCCTAGACAGAGATTATTTACTGTAAGAGCGGTGAGACTATGGAACTTGATGCCGCAGGAGGTTGTGTTACCGAATTCATTAAACAAGTTCAAGCAGGATCTAAGTGGCTTTCCTGAAAGCACGTAATATTACAGTTATAGGTGCTAGATTCTGGAGATAGGGCGTTGATCCAGGGATTTTTTCCTCTTGTATGGGGCAACTTATATCCACGTCATAGGTGTTTTTGACTTCCTTTGGATCATCACAGTAGGGTTATAGGTTTGTCTCAATGAACCTGTGTATTTTTCCAACCTTATCTACTATGTTATTACAGTGAAGGAAATAATTATTTGATCCCTTGCTGATTGTGTAAGTTTGCCCACTGACAAAGACATAAACGGTCTATAATTTTAAGGGTAATTTTATCATTTAGAGATAGAATATCCTAAATCAAATCTAGGAAATCACATTGTATAAACTATATAAATTTATGTGCATTTTACAGTGAGAAATAAGTATTTGATCCCTCTGGCAAACAAGACTTAATACTTGGTGGCAAAACCCTTGTTGGCAAGCACAGCAGTCAGACTTTTTTTGTAGTTGATGATGAGGTTTGTGAACGTCTGGAGACTGGCTAGCCCACTCCATGACCTTAATGTGCTCCTTTTTGAGCCACTCTTTTGTTGTCTTGGCTGTATTTTTTGACTCATTGTCTTGCTGGAAGACCTAGCCATGACCCATTTTTAATGTCCTGGTGGAGGGAAGGAGGTTGTCACTCAGGATTTTACGGTGCATGGCTCCAGCCATTTTCCCATTGATGCGTTGAAGTAGTCCTTTGCCCTTAGCAGAGAAACACCCCCAAAACATAATGTTTCCCCCTCCATGCTTGACAGTGGAGGCGGTGTTCTTTGGGTCAGACAGCATTTCTCTTCCTCCAAACACAGCGAGTTGCGTTAATGCCAAAGAGCTAAATTTTTGTCTCATCTGACCACAGCACCTTCTCTCAATCACTCACAGAATCATCCAGGTGTTGTTTGGCAAACTTCAGACGGGACTGCACATGTGGCTTCTTGAGCAGGGAACACTTGCGGGCACTGCAGGATTCTAAACCATTATGATGTAATGTGTTACCAATGGTTTTCTTGGTGACTGTGGTCCCAGCTGCCTTGAGATCATTAACAAGTTCCCCCCCATGTAGTTTTAGGCTGAACTCTCACCTTCCTCCTGATCAAGGATACCCCATGAGGTGAGATTTTGCACGGTGCCCCAGATCGATGTTGATTGACAGTCATTTTGTATTTCCAACAGTTGTCTCCTTCTCACCCAGCGTCTTACTTATGGATTTGTAGCCCATTCCAGCTTTGTGCAGGTCTATGATCTTGTCCCTGACATCCTTAGAAAGCTTTTTGGTCTTGCCCATGTTGTAGCGGTTAGGCCTCGTTCACACAGCTTATTTGGGCACGGATTGGCGCCGTACTCCGCAACGGATTTGCGTTGCAGTACGGCGACAATCCGTCCCTGTCATTACGGTAATCCACTGCTCTCATAGAGAACAGTGGATTCCATCGCTCCTCCCCGCTCGGCGAATCCGCCGCGGAGGGAGAATGTGACTTGCACATTATCCTGGCCCAATACGCGCCGTGGATAATGCAAGTCTATGGGGCCGGGGAGCGGCGCCCCCGCCGTGCTCCGGCCCCGCCCCCGTCCCGCCCCTTATTCACGGCGGATTTGTGAGCTCAATACGGCTCACAAATCCGTTGGGAATAAGCCGTGTGAACACGGCCTTATAGTCTGACTGATTGAGTCTGTGGACAGGAGTCTTTTATAAAGGTGACTATATAAGACAGCTGTCTTTAATGCAGGTAACAAGTTGATTAGGAGCGTCTAACTGGTCTGTAGGAGCCAGAACTCTCAATGGTTGGTAGGGGACCAAATACTTATTTCTCTCAGCAAACTGCAAATAAATGTATATGATTTATACAATGTGACTTCCTGGTTTTATTTTGGATATTCTATTTGTCAAAATTAACTTACCCTTAAAATTATAGACTGTTCATGTCTTTGTCAGTGTCCAAACTTACACAATCAGCAGGGGGTCAAATAATTTATTTCCTTCACTGTATGTAATATAGCTTTACTGTGCCACATTATTTCTTTGATATTTGAAAAATATTGATAGTGATATGGAAAGGTTAAAAAAAAAATTAACCAAAAATTCTTACAATTGATATGTGCAATGTGGCGACAGTTAAGGATATTATGTACTGTGTAGCTGTCACAAGTTACATCCTGATGCCAGTGTGCCCGCCCTCAGGTATGCGTAACTTAGGCTTGCCACCACTGCTGTACTGTATCTTACAAAAACAATTTCATTGATGCTGCTTGTTGAGGGCAATGGTATTGAACTGTAACACAATTAGTGATTTTGATTACTGTTGAAGGTTTTTTTTTTCACTACAAAGATTAGTTTTCAACATGAAGGGACAAATAATTGAAGACTTTTTCTAAATACATTGGTCAATAGATTTTATTTTAGTCATGAGATAAGAGACATTTTATGTGCTCTGATTGCAAACAGGTTTCTATGATTACCTGACCATAACTCAATTATCTGATTAGAGCAGAGAGCTTAAAACATGGAGTGATATCACACCATAGACGGACTGCGCTCTGGAGCAAATTCTAACAAGATTACAGGTAAGCCATTATTTTCAGTCCTCACAGCACATGTACATTGTGTTGACGGAAGAGATAACACTCCTGCACTTGCTCATCTACTTACAGAGACACTAGATATGCTAATCACTGATATAGAGCCACCGATAGCCTGGGTAGACAGAGTGAGTGTAAAACTGCTTGTGACTCAGGGAACCAGTCTAGGTGAGAAAACCTCTTAAAAATAGGGTCCTAGAGACAGGAGCTCTCTTCAAGAACACTGGGGAACTACTGCACTGCTCAAAAAATAAAAAATAAAGGGAATATTAAAATATCACATCCTAGATCTCAATTAATGAAATATTCCAGTTTTTCATTACATAGTAGAATGTGTTGAGAACGATAAAACATAAAAATGATCAATGAAAATCAAAATGAATATCCCACGGAGGTCTAGTTTGGAATGATACTCAAAATCAAAGTGGAAAATCAAATTTCAGGCTGATCCAACTTCAGTGGAAATGCCTCCGGACAAGGAAATGAGGCTCAGTATTGTGTGTGTCCTCCATGTGCCTGTATGACCTCCCTACCATGCTTGGGCATGCTCCTGATGGGACGGCGGATGTTCTTCTTGGGGATCTCTTCCCAGATCTGGATTAAAGCATCAGTCAACTCCTGGACAGTCTGTGGTGCAACGTGGCGTTGTAGCGAGACATGAAGTCCCAGGTGTGCTCGATTGGATTCAGGTCTGGGGAATGGGCAGGCCAGTCCATAGCATCAATGTCTTCATCATGCAGGAACTGCTGACACACTTCAGCCACATGAGGCCTAGCATTGTCATCCATCAGAAGAAACCCAGGGCCCATTGCATATGGTCTCACAATAGGTCTGAGGATCTCATCCTGGTACCTAATGGCAATCAGAAAGAAATGCCTCCCAACACCATTGCTGACCCATTACTAAACCGGTCAGGCTGGAGGCTGTTGCAGGCAGTAGAATGTTCTCCATGGCGTCTGTCACATGTGCTCAGTGGGAACCTGCCCTCATCTGTGCCAATGCCGAATCTGTCAATCTTTGTGTTCTCTGGCATCGCCCTGCTTACAGCCCAACACCGACTTGTGGATGTCAGACCCTCATACCACCCTCATGGAGTCTGTTTCTGACAGTTTGAGCAAACACCTGGATATTAGTGGCCTGTTGGAGGTCATTTTGCAGAGCTCTGGCACTGATTCTCCTGTTCCTCCTTGCACAAAGGAGGAGGTAGCGGTCCTGCTCTTGGGTTGTTGCCCTCCTATGACTCTCTCCACATCTCTCATCTCCTGTCTCCTGGTATCTGCTCCATGCTCTGGACACTGTACTGACAGCCACCGCTAACCTTCTTGCCACAGCGCACATTGATGTGCCATCTTGGATGAGCTGCACTACCTAAGCAACTGCTGTGGTATGTAGACAATGCCTCTTCCTACCTACAGGAGTGAGAGCAAAGACAAAATGCAAAAGGGACCAAAACAACAGCCAAAAAGGATGAGAACAGAGACACGATCCGTGGTCACCACCTGCAGAACCACTCCTTTAAAGGTGTTGTCTTGCTAATTACCTATCATTTCTACCAGTTGTCTGTTTCATTTAAGGGTGCTTACACACGGTGCGGGTTTGGTGTGTTTTTGATGCGTTTTTTTGGATGCGTTTTTTGTGCCACAATGTATATAGCTTTAATTGTTGTGCCTTCCTGCACAAAAAACGCATCGAAAAAAACTGCATCAAAACCGCACCGTGTGAAAGCACCCTAACAAGAGCAGGAGAAACTGATTCACAGTCCGTGTTGATTCATAACTGGAGAGGTTGATTTCACAGAAGTGTGATTGACTTGGAGTTACATTGTGTTGCCTTACTTTACAAGTGTTCCCTTTATTTTTTTTAAAGAGTGTATTTAGCACCAAAGACTCAAACTATTCCCTGGTACACAAGGAAAATAGGTCTGCTTCATATTGTGATTTCTAACAACAGAATGCACCATCTATTGTATTTATGGCACACTTTTCCCTGTTTGCTTTGAGAGAAAAAACATAGCCCACAGAAAAATACTACTACAATAAGTAAAAAACCAGTGGAGACATGCTTTTTCTCATTTTTCTTTAGTTTTATATATTTTTTCCTGGATCTGTTATTTTGGCCGCTTAGAACTCATACAAACATTTATAGGGTGTCCCATGTAAAAGGAACTGCAAGTGGCCAGCAAACAATATATGCAGTGGTAAAAGTCATTTAACCAGCAGTTATCTGCCTGTGTAGAAGGACCTTCTAAATCAGGGCTGTCAAACTCTGGCCTGCCATACAGTAAGTTTTGGCCCGCCAGACAATATCAATGTAGTACAGCTGGTCTGTGCGAGGGCAACTCGCATGGCAGGGGCGTCACTCGGCAGATTTATCCAGGGCCTGGGCCTGTATACCTATCTTTCTACTGTAGTGGGACTTGATAAACTACCTTCAGTGGGCCATATGTACCTGTCTATGTACTAAGGGGGCCTATATATCTACCTATCAAGGGGCAATATACCTACCTACTGAGGAGACCTATATACCTACCTACTGGGAGGGGGTGTATATACTTACCTAATGAGGACCTATAAGGGAACAATAGGTGACTCCCCATCCCCCACAGCACCTGGCTTTTCTATCATAGGAAAGTGGGTTGCTGTGGGGGTGGGGTCACCATGCTTTCCTGTATAAACCCCCATTAGGAAGGGAGGTATATAATCCCCCCCAGTAGTTAGATATATAGGTGCTAGGAAAGTGACGATTCTAAAATGTTTGTATCAAAGTGTTTGCGTGGCACGCACGGGGAGGCTCTATATGTAGACGGTGCTAGTTGATGGGTTAAACAGTCCCATATATATTAGATAACCAATATCAACAGCACTGTTGTGTGTTAAAATGTTTCTGTGGTAAATTCTGCAGAGTCGAATCGTGGCCAGGAGAAGTTGTCATAGCAGTCTGGGCCAGATTGAGAAAAAAAAGGAAAGTGAACAACTCCAATCAGAGAAAAACATCTCCTGTGAGTCACTAAATGTAACTTCAGGGTAATCACTTATACATCTGCAGAGTGCCTACATACAACTAGTATCTACCACTATATGGTCACTGTATGGCGGTGGTATGTGTCTGCACAGCCCGTGTACACTGATTATCTATCACAATATGGTGACTGTATGGCGGCAATATACATCTATCTGTGTACAACTGATAGTCGCATGTGGTGGTGGCATTTGGCCATGGTCTGGCAGTATTATTTGATCCTTGAGTAGTATAATTATTGGGTCTTGGTATTGTAGGAGTTTTTCTTTAGTAACGATTCGTCTGGTATATCTGCAGCGTCATCGCGCCCGGCAGGAGAGGGGAGTAGTGACGCGGAGAGGCGAAGGGCTTAGCCCCGCCTTCCGCCCAGTGAGCAGTTGGCGTGGCACGAGGCAGGAATCCCACCCGCCCTCCCTAGTGATTATGATGGAGTTATTGTGTGTGGGGTTGTCGCTGTCATGGCGGTCGTTAGGCGGCAGGGGTTCTGGGAGTTGGAGGAGGGGATTGCCGGGGGGAAGTCATTGGGGTGTGACTCCCTCGGGGGTGTGGCAAAGGTGGACACGACCTGGCGAAGGTGGGGGGCTTTTCCAGGCTGGTACCCCTGGAGAGCAAATTGGCTGAGCCATAATGTATGGCTTTGGACCTCCGAGCCTTTTGGGAAATTTGCGACTGGGTAGTATGGTTTCCCTTCGGGATTTGGTCGCCAGGTCGGATTTGGCTCCTAGACCTCTGCCCCTCTTGGTTGGTATTGGTTGCCCAATGGCTGAGTTGGTCTAGGTTGCTTGGGGGTTGGAGCTAACTGGTGGACAGTTGCTGGGGAGTGAAATTTGGGTTATAAGTATTTTATCATGGTCCCGTTATGGTACTTGAGGAATGTTGGTTATAAGTATTTTTTGAAAATGCTTTTTTATGTTTGTATTTGTTAATAAAACGGCTGCTGTGGCCAATTTTATCCAATTGGTTGTCCGTGATTTATTGGGTGAGGGTCACAAGCAGTGGATCTGGGTTGAAAGGCGAGGTATGAAGGAGGTAAGTGGATGGTGGTGTTAACGTAGCCATCAGGGTTGCCCAGGGTCATGTGACGCATTTCGGCTTCACTTCCCTTGTGTGCTACTACCAGAAGCGGCGCTAATACTCAGCGCCCGACCGATCCCAAATTGATGGCCTGTCCAGGATAGATCATCAGCTTATTTTTCTCTGGATAACCCCTTTAAGTTTGTTTCCATATGAAAATGTTCATCTTCATGTCTGTTGAGAAGGAAATGCTTCCTCAATTGTAACTTTTTACTTTTGGCCAACAGACTGTTTGAGTTTGACATCTCTGCTCTAAATTAGGGGTTCCCAACTCCAGTCCTCACGCCCCACCAACAGGTCATGTTTTCAGGATCTCCCACAGAATGCACTGATAATTAAATCACCTGTGCAATGCTAAGGAAAGCCAGAAAACATGACTTGTTGGTGGGCCTTGAGGACTGGAGCTGGGGACCCCTGATATAAATAGTGTGGGAATGTCATAAAATAGTGATTTGTAAAAGTTTAATTTAGTGGATTCACTCATAATGCAGTTATTTAATACAATAAAGTGACTCCAGAAACTTGCTGTAAATGTTCTTGGCTTTGGGCCTCTTGGACATCTTGTATAGCTCTTCTTTCATACTTTTCTTTCCCTACTCATAAACACATTTACCTTAGCTGCTTAAAGTGCAAAACCACAGAAATTGTGTCAACCACATGAACAGTTGTATTACAAAGCAGCGTTTGAGTCAAACATTGTAATAATAATGATCTCTGAGTGTTAAAGAAGTTGAATCAAGCAGGTGGTGTGGTAGATCATAGAGGTGGTACCCCCATTTATTGCACATTTACAAGCCTAACGTGGGAATACCTCTTTGAATCCATGCATATTGTAATGATATGTCCTGTGTAAACTACTTCAACTTGTTATCAAAGAGACCTTTGGGTTTTAAAACCACACATGACAACGCTTTTGTCAGGTATTAAAAAAAGGCTTTTTAAACCTTTTGGGTGAAACTGGCCTTCTTTTTGGGCCCATTTTTTCCAAGTAATTTTGTCCCCAAAATGAAATTTTTAAAAAAAAAAGTAAACCTATTTTACCTTAAAGGTTTTTCCATCGAACATTTGGGGATGGAACCCCTTTAAACCCAATGCCAAAATCCCCACCTTTTTTAAAAGAGTTCAATTTTTTTTATAACTACTTAATGAAGAGGCCCATGCCCAATGCCACCTTTATTGAACTGTTGGAAGGAAGAGGCGGGGAAAAGGGAAAGCGGTTTTAAAATTCCCCCTTAAGGGGATGTATCCTTTCACTTTCGCTTTTTTCTTGAAGCTTGATTTCTCAGTTCGAAACCGGGCTTTCTTCCCTTCCCTTTTTGGGTTTTTCTTAGGGTTTTTCACACGGCCTATTTCAGAACTATTTAGGGTTGGATTCGACGTAAATACTTCTGAAATAGGTGTGGCACGAAAATTTTGAACGATTTCGGGGGATTACCACCCCCATTCATTATAGGTGGTAATCTGTCCGGAAAAAATTCCATGCCGTTGTTTTTCCCGGGCCTTTTGGGGGCTGAAATCTGGGGCCGCAACCCAACAAAAAAAGTGCCCATCTAAACGACGCCCTTTTTCCCCCATTAAAAATCTTTAAATCTCCTTTTCTTGTTTGTAACTGTTTTCGCATGTTTTGCGCCGAAAAGTGTGAACGAGGCCTTAAAGGGGTTTTCCACCATGTAATGTTGCGTGGGAACCTCCAAAAGGGTTTTAATCACTTTCTAAAGTAGTGATTAAAAAAAGTAAAATCTGAGAGCTACAGCATTGCTCAACCCCTTGGTTACCTTCTTTCCCCTTTTCCCCCCGGAGCTGAAGGGGGCGTGAATCCTTCTTTTTGATGACAGGGAAAATGAATGAACTTTTAAGGCACTGGGGAAAAGAGTGCCCTGACTGTCTTGCTTTTAAAAAATTTTTTTTTTTTTATTTCCTTTTTGTTAACGCTCCCCTTATTCCTCACCCCACTCCCCCCCCCCCTTCCCCCGCGTTATTTTCCTTTTGTTTTTTTTCTTGGGGGCCGGGGTAACTGGGGGCAACCCCCTTTTTAAAGGGGGGGACCCCCCCCCCCCTTTTTGTTCATGCTCGTCCTTTCCTTTTTTCCCCCCCCCCAACCCCCCCGCCTGTTCCCTTTTTTGCAGTCTTTTTTTAAGGGCTGTTTCCCTTTTACAGGTTTTTAAGTTGACAGTTTCTATTTTTCCCAAAAACTTTTTTTTTTTGGGGTTTGAAGGAAAACTGTGTTTTTGATTTAAACAAATCGTTCACTTAGGAAAAAGGACAATTTCCGTTTTCGTTTAAACGCGCATTCACTAGGACAAATGCTTTTCGATGGGAACGTTTCGGCCCAAAACCACTTCAGAAAACCCCCTTTTTTTGATTTTTGGGGCAGTCCCTGATAAACCCCCGCCCTTTAATTGTTGCGGCCCCTTTTTGAGGGGGGCGGAAACCGTGAATACAAAGGGGAGGGGGGGGGGGGGGGGGGGGGGGGCAAAATATTTTTAGGCCCCCTTGAAATAAAGGGGGGAACACCCCTGGGGAAGTGTTATAAAGGTGGGAATGAAAAAAAAACGTTTGCCCTTTTCCAAAATTTTTTTTTCATTTTCCCCTTTTCTAAGCCCCTTTTTTGTTTTTTTAACCCCCTTTTTCTTTAAAGGTTTTCCATTCTTGGGGAAAAAAAAATCACCGGGCCCAGTTAAAAAAAAAAATTTTTTTCCCTCTTTTTTTTCCCTTTTTTTTTTGGGGTTGACCCCCCTTTTTTAACGGGGACGGGGCCGGTAATTTTTTTCTTTTAAAGCTGTTTTCCCCGATGGTTTCAAAATGGGGAAACCCCTTAAGTAAAATAAAAAAATTTTTTTTTGCGGGAAACCCGGGGGGGGAAAAGGCATTATTTTTTTTTTTTTATAAGGGGGGGGTTGGGTTTTTTTTAAAAAAGGGGGGGTTTTTGGGGGGGGGGGGGGCCCCGTGGGGGGTGGGCGGGGGAAAAGGGGGGGAGGGGTTTTCGGGGGGGGGGGGGGGGGGGCGGGGGGGGGGGGGGGGGGGGGGGTTTTCGGGGGGGGGGGGGGGGGGGGGGGGGGGGGGGGGGGGTGGGGGGGGGGGGCGGGGGGGGGAAAAGAGGGGGGGGGGGGGGGGAGGGGGGGGGGGGGGTGGGGGGGGGGGGTTTTTTTTTTTTTGGGGGGGGGGGGGGGGGGGGGGGGGGGGGGGGGGGGGGGGGGGGGGGGGGGGGGGGGGGGGGGGGGGGGGGGGGGGGGGGGGGGGGGGGGGGGGGGGGGGGGGGGGGTGGGGGGGGGGGGGGGGGGGGGGGGGGGGGGGGGGGGGGGGGGTTTTTTAAAATTTTTTTGGGGGCCCCTTTTTACTTGTAAACCCTTTTTCCCCCTTTTTGGGGGCCCCTGGTGCTTGAAGATTTTTTTTCCCTTATAGGTGCCGTTCTAAGGACAAATGGTTTACTGAAAAAGGGGAAAGTAAAGTCCTAATTTAAAAATAAACCCCAAAAAAACAGGACTAGGTGGAATAAATAAATGTAGTGAGACAACCCCTTTAAGATTTTGCCCTAAGAAAGGTGTGTTACATTAAGTGATTGGTCCCCTGCGCAGGACCTTTGTTGTTGGGGGTTTTCTTCAGTGCATCGAGACAATTTCCCTTTGGCAAACTCCCAAAAATTTCCAACCATCCGAAAAGTTTTTTAAACCCCTATATTTCCATGACCTAAAACATAATTTTTTTTTTTTAGAATTTATACTTAAAAAAAAACAAGGGGGGTATATAGGTTGGATTAAACTGATGAACGACACTTGTAAAATTTAGGATGGGCTTTGTATTTCATTATTCCCCAAAATGCCATTGATCTCTCCTGTCTACCATCTGCTGGTTGAAAGACCAAATTAACAGAGCCCATTCCCTACCCCCAGACATGTTTCCCCTCTATACAAAGCGAACCCATGGTGCAGTGAAATATTTAAACGTCAGGGGTCGTTAATTTAAGATAAGTTCTTAAATTAAAAGTTTTTTCAAAAATAATTAAAATTTTGGTTTTAAAAAAAAAAAAAAAAAATCTTGGATTTTGGGGGAAATTTTTGGTAGCTTTGCTAAAAGGCAAATTGTCTTGAGCTGGGTAAACAAAACTATCATACAAAAAATAATTCATGCTTTCCCCGCTTTAAGAACGCAGGGTGTCAAAATAATTAAATTTGGTCTGTGAAATTCCTTACTTCTTGGGGGATAATGCCCGTTTGAATTAAACCTGTACAGTAATGGCTGATCGCAAAGTACCCAAAAGTAGAGAAGGTTTTTTTTTCCAAAATCTAACATAAATTCACTTAGAAAAAAGATGGATGTATTTTTTTATAAATTTTTATATTAAAAAACCGGTTTTGTATGCTGCTCCGCAATTACAACATTAGGGGTTCCAGGACAACCTTAAAAGCTGAAACCATGGGGGTAGGAAAAAATTTGAAAAACGCCTCAAAACTTCAACTTACAAAAGAGATAAAAAAAATCAAGCAGAAAATTTAAACACAGTAAAGACCTTACAAAACCCATCAAAGGAGCTGCGGGAAGCAGGAAATCACTTTCAATTTGCAAAGGGGGACTTTTTTGGGCAGTACTTTATATACAATGTGCCAGAAAAAAGAAAATGGGGCCCTCACCTGGTGCCCAAAGGAGCTGCTGATCCTGGCACATGTAAGGAGCAGTACAGGACATGTAGTACCGCACTGTAGAAAAATGCTACTAAACCGTCATTCATTGACTAATGCAGAGGTTTTACAAGTGAAATGTTCATAACTCGTTGGATGTTTCATTAATCACATGTGCAGCTGATCAGCAGTGTCAGTGATATTCAGTGTGGTTTCAAGATACAATGTCCCAGGAAAGACCATTACATGGTGAAAATATTGTATCCTGAGGCCATTGTAACTTGAAGCACCATTGTATAGTAATTAGAGTGAAATGCACATGGCAGAAACAATGCTTATTAGCCGTTAAGTCTTGAGGCTTAGGTTTTAGTATACTTGTCTACTGAAGACAACCCCACTGAAGCCAGCGTACTGATCAGCATGTTGCCAGAGAGCAGAAACTACAGGGAAAAAGAGGCTTTACATGCAGATCATTGAGATGGAACACCATCCATGTAATTTATGCAGACTGGGTCAAACAGAGCCATTTTCCATTATGGCTCATAAAGTGGGGCTCCAAGCAGGGGACTCCAGCACATCTGGAGAGGGCATGTCTTCATGAGACAACCTCTGCTAGCTTTTCAAATGAATCTCCTTCTATGTAATAATGGACATGACGGGTCCACCGGAGTGGCACTCCATTTTTCTATGTCGTATACAGTTGAAACCAGAACGTTACATACACTATATAAAAAGACATGTTTTCTCACTCTCTGACATGGAATCAAAATGAACCTACCTAGTTTAGGTCAATTAGGAACCAAAATTATGTATATTTGCCAAATGCCAGAATAATGAGAGAGAATTTTTTAAGACATTCTTATTACTCTCTACAAAGTCAAAAGTTTCCATACACTAGGATTACTATGCCTTTAAACAATTTGGGACAGCCCATATGATGATGTCATGTCTTTGAAAGGTTCATTGGCAACATCTGAGTTAATTAGAGACACATCTGTGGATGTATTTTAAAACCCACCAGAAACATACTTTTTGTGTAAATCAGGGGAAAAGTCTAAAAAAATTACCCAAGAATTTTGGGGGAAGGAATTGTGGATTTGCACAAGTTTGGATTATCCTTTTTAATCAATTAAAGATCCTAAAAGGTGTTTTGTTCATTTTTTTAAAAACAGTTTTAACAAATACAAACAAGGGAAATTTGTCCCAATCCTACCGTCAGGAAGGAGACGGTTCTGTTTCAGGTTTAAATGTTTCGTCGACATGGATTAAACCCCAAAGAACCAAAGCAAAAGCCCTTTGTGAGATCGGGGGCGGAAGTGGTAAGTTGTGTCATTACCACAGTAAAAACAAGTACTGTATCAACAGGGCTGAAAGGTACCTGCCGGAAGAAGCTAATACTGCAAAAGAAACATATAAAAGCCGATTAAATTTTTGCAAATGAATGGGAACAAAGACCCACTTTTTGGAAACAGTCCTTGGTCTGACGAAACTAAATTTTAATGATTTGGGTATTATCACCATTGTTAGTTTGGGGGAATAAGGGAGCTTGGAAGCCCAAGAACACCATCCCAATTGAAACTTGGGGGGTGGCATCAGCATGTTGGGGGGTTGTTTTGCGAGGAGGGGACTGGTGCACTTCAAAAAATAGATGACATCATGAGGAAAGAGAGATCTTTGCGGCAAATACTGAGGGCAACAACTCAAAGACATCAGCCAGGAAGTTAAAAGCTTGGGTGGAAATGGGTCCTTCAAATGGACAAGGACCTGAAGCATACTGCCAAATTTGGTTACAAAGTGGCTTAAGGATAACCAAGTTAATGTTTTGGAGTGGCCGTCACAAAGTCCTGATCTCAATCTTATTGAAAATTTATGGGCAAAGCTGAAAAGGCAGGTTCAAGCAAAGCGACCTACAAACATGGCTCAGTTACACCAGTTCTGTCAGGAGGAAGGGGCCAACATTTCTACCAACTATTGTGAGAAGCTTGTGGAAGGATAAATGTTTGACCCAAGTCATACAGTTTAAGGGCAAAGCTACCAAATACTAATGAAATGTATGGAAACTTTTGATTTGGCAGAAAGTAATAAAATACCTTAAAAAATTCTTCTCTCTCATTATTCTGGCATTTGGCAAATTATAAATAATTTTGGTTCCTAATTGACCTAGAACAAGTAAGGTTTATTCTGATTCCATGTCGGATAGTGAGAAAAACATGCATGTGTGTCTCTTTATATAGTGTATGGAAACTTCTGCTTTCAGCTGTAGAAATGTGTTGGGCTTGTTTGGTGTCATTGCTTAAATCTGAATAATGCCTTGTTAGTTGTTAGGATGAGCCTAGGGTTTGGCATACATTTTCTTTGCTTTTCTGATGCACACGGCTCATGAACATTCTTGGCACACAGCTCTGAAGACCTTTTCAGACCTCATGCACTTCTCTATTCCCCACTGCCAGGTCTTAGTTTATATTAACGTGCCAGAGAATTCGGAACACTTTGATATGACGTAACAGGTGAAGAATGTTTTCATAAATCTATTGGTGCATTTACTGTTACTATTGTGCTGAACCTTATTTCTAGCATGGGAATTAGCTTGTGTTTTAAGGAAAGGGTCTTGTTCTGTGAGCCAGCTCCACATGGGAGGAGCAGCAGCTCTAACGTGTAGGACCATGCAATTCTGCTGACAAGATTGATGCATGTTAAAAAAGAAAAAAAATCATAGCAGGACACTGACCAAGCACCCCCCTTCTCAGCAGTCACAGCAGAATGCCCTACCACAGGGGCATAGCTACGGGGGGTGCAGAGCTAGCAGTCGCTACCGGGCCCTGCAGCCTGAGGGGGCCCTAAAAAACCATCTGCCACAGCATTGTAAATGGCACATGGTAGAGGAGGGGCCCCATTTCACTATTTGCACCAGGGCCCAGAAGCTTCAAGTTACGCCTCTGCCCTGCCACACTATTCTTAAAAGCCACCACCCCTAGTAGTCACAGCATGTCTTCTCTCTCCCCCAAGCAAAACTTCCTTTTTGGTAGTCACAGCAGATCTTCCCCCACTGTAGCAGAAAATTACGTATAGCGGCCTGATGCCAAATACTGTATTTAGTTTTCTGAATCATTCTGTTTTAATACAAACTAATACATGATTAAATACCTGAAGGGCCCATCAGATGATTTTTTTTTCTCTTTTCTATCCCACCTGCATAAGGCTCACTCATCCCACATTTATAGCAATGCAGGCAAAAACTCAAGGGATAACATTTCCCCAACAATGCAAATGGGGCATTATTGCATTGAATAGCAGAAAGTCCCTTTTTGATTCCATAATGGAAATAAAGGCTAATAGACATGTGGTAAAGTACAGGATAATTCTGCATTTATATTTTAATTATTGCAGTCTGTCAAAGAGCTTTGTGAGTCAGTATATTGTCAGTAAGTGACTCAGAAATGGTTTTACGTGCAGAGCTCCATTACATAAGATAACCTGGTATCCCACAGCCATTATATATGTTTTGTTTCCTCATGGTTTGAAAGGTAGGCAATGTCATTTCATTCCTGTTTGTCCTGTTTGTGCATTTAGTCCTATGTTGATCAACTCAAGTTCTTGTCCATAGAATAGAGAAAAAAAAATACATTTATCAGAAATCTTATTTTGGGCTGCAGCAAATGAAACTGCAACACACTCCCTGCAATGTTATTGTTGCGTTATCACGTTCATGGCATCCTAACAGAAGGGACCAATAGGTGAAAATGTGAAGGACATTTCATACATCTTATTAACTGCCCTATCACGCCATTTTTCATACAGTTATGACTCGCCCTGAGGATCTAATTTTTTTCTGTTGTATGTAAGGCCTGGTTCACATCTGCATTTGGCTTTCTGTTCAAACTAGATGGAAAGGATCTATACCCAAAAACGGACATAAACTGATGAAAACAGACGTGCAGTTTTGTTTTTTTAATTTAACTGACCCATTGTAGAAACTGGGTAACCCAGGGCATGCCCAGAAAGGTTACTGGATCTGTTTAACTGATGTAAAAACTGATGCAAATGGATACCCATCCATTTGTATCAGTTTTCCATTGACATCAATGCAAGGCTTGGTTCACATCTGCCTCAGAGGTTCCTTTCAGAACCTACGGTGCAGAGGTGAAAATGGAACCCATGGGTTCCATTTTACAGCAGAAGCCCATGGCGCCCCACTGATCCTATTAATTATAACGGGTCTGTAGGGTTTTTCCGCCATGCTGTCTGTTTTTGAAATAGAGCCATTTTTTTCCTTCATTCCCAACAAAACATGTGACGGAGGTTCTGACGGAGCCTCCGATGCATATGTAAACCAATCCTAAAAAAAATTGAAAGGGGTCTTTCCAGCAGAATTGAGTTATTTTCATGGAAATCAATGGGCAAACGTTCTTTTCCCTTTATCTCATTTAAAAGTACAATAGGACAATGAAGAGAACAACATAGATGTGAACCAGCCTAAGTTTTTGTATGTCAGTCTTGTTGTCTGTTCCTCCAGCAAGCATTGCTTCGTTCATGGTCTTGTAGATTTGGAATTGGTAGCTACTCCAGATATTCCTACGCTATCTACTGTCAGAAGAGGGGGGTTAAGATAGGGAAAAACCTAGGAAGAACCAGGTATGGAGTTAGTTCAAGCGGAGAGAGTGAGAAAGGAAGCAGACTAGTGGAGGGAGAGCTGAGCACAACCGATCATAAGAGAGTGAAGGCAATTGTGGCCTGCGATCAGACCAACATTGTGACCGGAAAGTACAGGCACTGGGGCCAACCCTTGAAAGAGAGAGGCTCATGAAGATGACGTGTTAATGAAAGGGAGACTCCCACTCCACAGGCTTGCCGACAGAAACTGAACTACTGTCCCCACTGTTTCTATCCAGCCTTAGAGAAGAGGCAATCTGGCACTGCTGTCAGGTCTGCTATAAGTTCCTCCAGTTGCACCTGTTAACCTGTACTGTCCTTAATAAACTTTTAAAGTTACCCGGATGCAGTGTTTGACTGGGGTGCATGAGGCCACCAGTGAAGAGGACTCTTGGGGCTCACTACTGCCATTGATTTTTGGGGCTCACCCTAAAGGTACGGCACACGTCTCTTGCACTCTGCTTCTTTTTCTGAAGGAAACCCCTAGTTTGAAATGGCCTGGGGCCTGTTGGGGCTTTCATCTATTAACCTTTTGGCCAGTCCAAGCTTGCCTGGTTGTATTATGACTCCTTTCTGTCTTGAATGTTAGGGTGCATCCACACGGCAGGTTAAAATACCAGCCAGATTCTGATTAAAGAATCCGGCCGGTATTTTGACATCTTGTATGTGTTTTTGGTTCTGTCCGTGGTTTGCAGATTTAACCGTCCTCCTCAACCACTGACATGCACATCTTCTGCCCAAAATCCGGGCGGAAGAATGAACATGTTCTAAGTTTTTAGGAACGCCGACGGTGTCAAAAACTGTCCGGCAGAAAATCCGTGCAGTGTCGGTTAATAGACGGTTTTCAAATCCGAAAACTGTCTGTAAAACTGACTGAAAACCCTTGCCGTGGGGACAAGCCATAACAGTCTTGTATAAGATAGAAATTAACAGGCTTCCCTGTGGATCCATACTAGGTCAGTCAACATCTAATTGAGGAAAATAGTGGAGTGTGCAAGAGACAGAGAAAAAATCGGTTCTGTTAACCATCTTTCCATTCGATAGGGGCAATGTATGATAGGGGATAGAGCGACTTTATTACAATGAGTTGGACATACCGTGCAATTAGTACGTAAGTCAATGCACAATAGTCGCCATATGAAGATGGCAATTGATAACTACTGTGTTTTGTTTGCGATCTGCTTTGGCGGCAGAGTTAGACTGACTTTATTTTCTGCATGCCATCATTTAGAGGTTCATAAAAGCTGTGTGTGCAGCTTGGATAGAGAGAGACACGTATAAGTAGTGTTGCGTAATGAGTGCAGGACCTCTGCCAACTTTCACAGAGGCCCATGCACTCCTAGGTATGCTTGAAAGCATGTTACCTCATGTCTCCTCCATCCACATCCACAGGGACATACTGAAGCCTTCTTACTGCCTAGGGGAAATTGCAAGTAAAAACGTATGCATAGGTGGATTCCTTCCCTCTGATATGTTTCCTAGTAGTAAAATGTTTAATGAACATAAGGAGAAAAAAATGTCTTTACGGATGCTAAACCACCAAGGGTCTGTAATGGAATGTGCCGCAGTTGTGCAAAGTGTGCCAAGAAGCACGCGCTGTGCCAACTATTCGGTCACATATTGGTTCTTCTCTAGACAGGCCAGATGTTGTCTTCAGTTCTAATGCTGAAATTATTCAATAAAGTGGCGATAATTAGTGTTCATTCAGGGTCTGGTAAGAACAGTATTTGGAGCCTTTTAGATAACCGTTGAAGACTTTCCAGGATGACCGTAGATATTATGGACAGAGCTGCGCACCTCATTAGCTTTATCCATAGACTTAATAAATGCGCACAAACAGCAAAGTAAAGGATTACAGTACATTTCAATGTTTATATGTTATGGGAAATAAAGACGGTGATAAAAGGGGTAGTCGCAGTCTATAATTCAGGCCTGGCTGGAAATACCATATTATATCAAATATCAGTGCTATATGAGAAATTTAGGGGAGTCACATCAAGTTGCATTATTAATTGGCTGTATGCTGGAACTATTGGAATTTAAGACCATAACTCTATGGAAAACTAGTCACAGGCTCCGAGCCCCTTAAAAATAGGAAAAAAATAAAGGTTAAAGAACAATAAATAGGGAACTAATACAGTGGTCCCTCAAGTTACAGTAGCCTCAGTATACAAAATTGTCAACATACAACGTCTCAGGAAAGACCATTGCATCTTGAAACCACACTCGCCATAAAGTGTCACAGACACTGTCAATCTGCGGTTCTTGTGATTGATGGAAGATTCAACTAGTTATGAACATTTTACTTGTAAAACCTCTGTATTAGTGAAGTGAATGCAGTGATTGACGGTCTAGTAGCGCCTCTCTACAGTACAGTGTGGTATTGCATGTGTTGTACTGCTCTTTACATGTGTCAAGATGAGTGGCTCCTTTGGGCACCAGGTGAGGTCCCCATTTTCTTTTTTCTGATACATTGTGTATAAAGTAAATGCATCATAGGAAGTGATTTCCAGCTCCCAGCAGCTCTTTCTGTTGTTATATGTAATGACCTGCTTCCTCTCTATGAGATTTCTGCTTCATTTTCTTAAACCTTCATTTTGCATTGTGTTGGTGACATTTTTGGGCTTCAGAACCAATTATTAGATTTCCATAGAGTTATGGTTTTAGCATACGATGGTTGTCCCAAAACCAATTAATATTGTATGTTAAGGTAGCATTGTACAGATAAAGCCTATTCTTATATAACAATCAGTTAGAGATGCTGGTAATCACTTTCTAAGTTAAGGCTAAAAACTTTGTCAGGGTTACCGGAAAAATAAGTCCTCCTCACCTAGGCGACCTGTATGATTGTTGGCGTTTAGACGCCAATTTTTGTGCACATTATAATAGTGTAGAATGCGCCTGATTTATGCACCCGTTCTACTGCGGGTCATAAATCGGGCACATTCTAGCGCATAAACAGCAATTTTGGCTCAGGTAAACCACTTGGAAAATGGTTTACCTGTTCCAGCAATAATGCTCCTAGAATTGCCATACTGAAGCTATAAATGTGTTGCTTCGATGGGTTCTAGCGCGCCCCACCTCCCACACGCCAACTGGAGTTTTAAATTGATAGCGAACGGGGCTGCCACATGTTGGGCTAAAAGATGCCAGACTTCTGACGCAGCCCCGTTCATATATGTCAATCCCAGTGTCCAGAGAAGGAGCTCTTACTGGCACAGGTAATGAGTAGTAAGGGACATTTAGTACTGCACTATACTAGTAGACCGCCAATCAGTGCATGCACTGCAATAATACAGGTGTTTTACCAGTGAAATGCCCATGCTGATTAGCGGCATACCACATGAAATTGTACATGTTGCTGATTTGGACTGTCTGACATTGTATGGTGAGTGTGGATTCAAGTTATGATGGCCCTGGAAAGAACATTGTATCCCTAAGCTATAGAAACCTGAGTGTATTTGTGCATATTTTTTACATTTTAGGATTTTTTCCTTTGTTTTTGGTACATACAATATACCTCTTGTTTCTTCACCTTCAGCCAGAACTGCGCGGTACCAGTGAGCACAATTCTGCCTGGACCACGTCATTGTGTTATGTAAAGTGACACGCATGGATAAGTAGTTAATCATTGGCTCATGGATGTTTTAACTTAAGATACACACCAAGCTTAGCAGCTTCTTAATTCAGTGTTACAGCCATTCTTGTATCCTAAGGAAGCACGTAATGGGAAGTGTAACTGCATGCATTCATTTTCACGCACTGCAACCTATTCATAGCGATCAGTTGGAGCTGCATATAAACCCTGTTATTGATCTCTAGAGAGCATAAACTTTAGAATACCCTGTATGTATAAATAATTAAACACAAGAACTAGACATTGCTGATGAGTATTAACCAACAGACTATCTTTGTCAAGTGGGGTTGGGGTTAGACAGTGTCCGCAACCTTCCTACTAGCCCTAGTCTTTACATTGCCTGCCTAATATTGTTTAAATCCCTCTTATCCCCCCCACACTTCTCTGACCATTGTAGTAGTAATCCAGTAGTATCTGGCACTAATAACTTAAAAGGGTTTTGCCACAAAGTAAAATTGACGTGGGATCTTTAAATAATAAGCATTTTCAGCACTCCTCATTATCAAAGATTCTGCACCGTTTTTGTTTTAGCTGCTCCTTTAGTGATCCATTGTTTACAGCTCATCTCCAGGGGATACGACCAGGGCTGAGAGCTTCTCAGTCCTGGACGCACATGCTCAGACATCACCTCTCCTCTCAGGCAGCTACTGAGTGTTTAAACCCCAGGTGCTGTCATTCTACTCCTGTCCTCTTTACTCCTTAGTGCAAATAAATCAAAAAAAGAAACTCCAATCAGGTATGTTCATTGATAAAGAGAAATAAAATCCACAGGTTTGGTTCCTGCAGGGATTTGAACTGAGGACCCTTGTGCCTGGAGGCAAAAGTTTTATCTCTGAGCTACATTGTAACTACTCACAGTGCTTTACATAAACAGACCTAGAGAGAGGAAAGGCCTGGTGATGTCATCCTGCTGGGTCACATGATATGCAATTCAAACAAATCACACACGCCCCCCTTCTGAGCACACACAGCTGAAGAGCTGGATGCAGGAGGTATGAAATGAGATTGTGGCAAAATCCCTTTAATGTTCTGTATTGTGCCTCCATAGATCGGACTTTGTCCAGCACATCCCACAAATGCTCGATCAGACTGAGATCTGGGGGAATTGGAGGCCAAGTCCTTAAACTCATTGTCGAGTTTCTCAATCCATTTCTGAACAGTTTTGCAGTGTGGCTGAAGCATTATCCTGCTCAAGGAGTCCACTGCCATTAGTAAATACCATGAAGGTCTATACTGCCCAAACAAAAGACACTAAACCTTTCCTTGAATTTAATCCACTTAGTAATAATAGTACTCCTTCAAAAAGGATGCCACTATTTTTAAGAAACTTGAGGAACTTGACAAAGAGTTCAAGGTGTTAACTTGACTTCCAAATGCCCCAGATCAAATCTGATAGAGAATTTGTGTGAAACACTGGGCAAAGTCCAGTCTGTGGAGGCAAGATTCAGGGCATAGTGGGCAGGTGCTACAGGACTACTACTACAATGGTCAGAGCAGTTTGGAGGGCACAAACGGGATTTATAAAATATTAGGCAAGGGATTGAAATGCTATGGCTGATCAATGTATCCCTGGAAGTAAAATATAAGTAACACAGTCATTAGATCCTTAAGGAAGAGGTAGGTGTATCGACATATAGCATAGTCAAAAGCTTTAGTTGGCTATGTCATGTGAATATCTTTTTGATTATGTAAATTGTTTTACACCTTCCATTTCAAAAAGTAATCTTATGATCAATGGCATAATTCTTTGTATGAATATTTTTGGCTGCCATTGGTTGTTACATCTACCACTTCTATAGGCATCGTAGGGCTTTTTGAAGGGATGCCATTATTACTATGTGTGTTTGGCTTTTAAAGGCAAAAGTAAAAGTGAGGTTGTAGCTTTTTTTGTTTGATCAGTGATAATAGTTTGATAAGGGAGCTTTTTTCTATATTTAGGAGACTTCTTTTTCAGTGATTCGCATGGAAGTATATACTTGGTTTACTGCAATGTTTAGGTAGGTGGTACATGTCAAAGTAACATCCACATGACAACCAGGGCCTATCATTTTCTTGAAGGACACTTCCTAGGGCATCACATTGCCTCTGCCGGCTCGCCTTTTTCCCGTAATGCATCCAGGTGCCATCTCTTCCCTAGGTAACTCACATACATGCACCTGAGTCTGACCATCCACATGATGGAAAAGAAAATGTGATTTATCAGATCAGGCCACCTCCTTCCATTGCTCCATGGTCCTGTTCTGATGCTCATATACCCATTGTAGGGTCTTTTGGTGGTGGACAGAGGTCAGCATGGACATATCTATGCACAACAAGATGTGATGCTCTATCTTCTCTATCCTAGCCAGCAGTAACTTTTTCATCAATTTGTGCTACAGTAGTTTTTTGTATTTTTTTTGTAGGTGGACCAGATAGAATAGTCTTCACTCTTCACGTGCGTCTGGGAGCCTTGAGTGCCCATGACACTGTCGCCAATGTACCAGTGGTACTTCTTTTTTACCACTTTTGGTAGGCGCTAACCACATTATACCCGGAACACCCTACAAGACCAGTTGTGGATAATTGATGCAGAATCCTATGATAAAAATGTTTTTTTTTTTTTTTTTACAAAAAACAGATATAAAACAGATATAACAGTATAATTTCAGATATAAACATGAATTTGTCCAGAATGTTTTCAGAGTTGGTGAATGTGTGTGAGATAAAGATTATGAATTTTCAGTGGCATGGCTGCCTTCCCGTAATAAACACCAGTAATACTAGCCAAAATCACTCCCTTCATAATTTTATTTATTTTTGGAGCAGGATGGGCAGTGCCAGCACTCGACTAAAATATTTGGCACCAATTGACCTAGAATGACTATTGCCGTTTCAGTTTCATTGTTTTTATTGCAGCAAATAATATAACAATGGGACATTAATTACCTAAAATAAGGCCACACTTACTGTAGGCCAAAATCCAATCCCAGCAGAAGTAAAAAAAAAAAGCCCCAGTGCTACATGGGAGAAATTGCAGAATACTGTTGAGCCAACTCTCCATGAGGAGAGCAATTTCCTAGCACCTAGCGGCACATAATATAATCAATTCAGCATGTACTGTAGACTAACTGCAGTACTATACTGGGGACATTGCTCAAGTGTAAAAATACGGATGAACAACCACCACACGCCTACTATCCATGAAGGGGTGAGTGCTTATATTACAATTGCACATAGGAAAGGTTTATATAGGATGCCAGTTATACAGTTACATGTGGTGCACCATGTTGGCTCACAGCCTGTTGATGACACTCATGCTATACAGTTGAGCGGGTTGCTCAGTATATTCCAAGTGCCCAACCAGAATACTGACAACGTCTAGTCACCAGGATCACAGTGCCAGACTTTTTATTGAAAAAAAATCAAACATGGGGTATAAGTTTAGATTTTGACCAAAATATGCAAGCTTGCAACCCACCTCAAGGGTCCTCCTTGTCTTGGTAGACCCTAGACTAACTCTGCAAACAATACTGCCTGATGCTGTGCCCATTTACCTTGGTGCTTTGGCCAGTGATCTGTCACTCTCATCTGCTGGCTCCCTATCTAAGGGATCCACCACGAGTAGTCTCAGTCTTCTGCTTGTTCCATCTGCCGCTCCCCTAGTTCTGAATCTTCCTGACAGTGCACATGCGTCCGTCCTGACATACGGGGCCAGTGTGCACCACTCAGCTTTCCTAGAGCCAATGGTCTGGGTGCCTTGCCTATTTAAGTGCTCCTCCCCCACTTCACCATTGCCAGTTTGTTGGTGTGTTCAGGTGCAGTTAGCAAGCATTGTTGTGTATGTTTTCTAGTATTAATTTTTTGCTATTCTTTAACAGTTGACAAGTGAAAGCCACTTGTCCTGACCTCCTGCCGGTGACTTGTATATGATTGAATATCTCCTGTTCTTGCCTTCTGCTTGTGAACCAACTATGCCTCTACCTGACCCTTCTGTACCACCTCTGCATGCCAGCTGGTACCACAAGTGACCATGTCTTTGGTAGCTAGTGGGTAGTGGGAATGCTGGTGGCCCAATTGGAGAGGGTAGTCCCTTATGATCAATATCCTGCTATTTCAGACTGTGACAATCAAAGGGTTACATGAATGGGATCTGAGTTTTCTCTAATCCCTGCTATGGCCAGAGGCTGCTCTAAAACCAGAGCTGCTGGTTTGCTCTCCATTCTTAGAGCTGTTTTGGCACAAGGAGCCACATACCACTCCCTCCTACAGCAGCAGTGCCAAAAGTTGTCACTGCACACCGGGGACCTACACCTATCTTGAGAATGGACCCCCAAGAGTCTCCATTCAGAACAGAAAATTAGTTGTACATGTAGAGCACTCTCCATTTTGTTCTATAGAAATTACGAGTACTTAAAATCTCTTTTGGGACGAATGGAGTGTGCCTCACATCCGCAACCAACTCTCTTTTCTGAACCAAGACTTTCAGGGGCTGGTTCCAAAGGTGCAGATTGCAGAGCTGGAACCTGCACCTATCACACACTTCCTCAAATCCTATCGATATGCCATAAATGTTTTAAATGGGAAAACCCCTTTAAGGTGTTAATATATTGTTATAAGCCTATTAATCTTTTTAAATAGAGCCTTTTTACAGCACAAAAGGCACATATATGGACAAAATGAAAATCGGACATTACTGTAAACTATTAGGACATGTCCCCATGGCACGGGTTTGCGCCCGATTTTTCAGACAGTTTGAAGTTTTGCAGAACGTCTGAAAAACAGGCCGCAAACTAACACACCGGGCCGCTATGGAAAACCCATGCAGCAGTCCCCACTGCATGTGTTTTCCGCCCCGGCGGTTTTTCAAACTACCGGCGGCCCGCAAAACATTGTGCATGTTTATCCTTCTGTCCGGTTTTTGGACGGTTTTGAACATCGCAATGTGAATAGCTGTCCCCCGGCGGCCGTGGGGACGGCACTAAAGACAAATACCGGTCAGATAAACCGACTGGTATTTGTTCTCTGCCGTGGGAATGAGCCCTTAGAGCTGTGTTTCTCAACTCCAGTCCTCAAGATCCACCAACAGGTCATGTTTTCAGGATCTCCCACAGAATGCACTGAAAATATTACCTGTGCAATACAGAGGAAAGCCTGAAAACTTGGCCTGTTGGTGGGTCTTGAGGACTGGAGTTGAGAAACACTGACTTAGAGTGAAGGCAAGAAAGTAACTACAATTCATATTGCCCCATAGCAAAATAAGATGGGCCGCTGCATAAGTAGCAATAATAAAAGGTGTAACTATTACCACCATGTATCAGAGAAACCATATAGAAGTGGCCAAATAGCAGAAAGCTCCAACTTATTTCCTACAAAAAGGGAGAATGTTTTTGCACCTCATTGGGCCCACTCAACCGGCTGCCACCATAGCAGTGCTATGTTTATAGCTATATTTCCTATTTTGCCCGGGGGAACTTAAACTCTACCCGTTCTAAATTTTATAAAGCACAAAAACGTAATTTTTTTTGTAAAAATTTAAACCCTCTATACACCTTTTTAAAAAACCTGTTTCTAATCTCTCAATTTTCCTTTTCAAATTTGCGAAGGAATAGCTCCCCTTTTTTCTTTTTTATAAAATGTTTTTGGTGGAAACCACCTTTTAGCAGGGGAAAACCTTATATACAGTATGGGCCAAAAGTTTTGGGGAAGATACAAAATTGTTAATTTTTACAAAAGTCTACTGCATCAGGTTTTATAATGGCTTTTTGCAATATTAAAAATGTTTAAAGAGTGCCCTTTAAACAGCAATTAATTGCAAGTCAATAGTTGCCTAAAAAAAATTAAAATTTTTTCCCCCCCAAAAACATTTCAACTTCATTGCGGCCCTGCCTTAAAAGGGCCCCAGCTAACCGTTTCAGGATTGTCCCATTAACAGGTGTGGGTGTTGATGGGACAGGGCGGAGTTTAAATCTGTCATGAAAGAAAGGGTTCACACCATGGACACTTTAAAAGGGAGGCTGGTGTTTGGCATCTTGTTTCTTTCTTTTAACCAGGGTTATCTCTAAAAAAACCTGCGCATCTTTCCCACTGCCAAAAACTGGCCTAAAGGGAAGAGTAGAAGCTGAAAGTTTGCACCCAAAAAATCTATCGCATCTCAGGAATTCAAGGAGAGGTTCCTTGTTGAAAAAAAGGTTTCAGGGTCCCAAGAAAGACCAGCAAGCGCCGGACCGTCTCTTAAAAGTGTTTGAGCTTGGGGAATGGGCTACCCCGGCAGAGCTTGCTCGGGAAAAGGGCCCAGCAGGGTGAGTGCTTGCACCACGTGGGGGTGGAGACTTGGGAAAGGGGTGGGGTCAGGGGGGCAGCAAAAAACCCACTTCTCCCCAGAAAAAAACATCAGGGACAGGACTGATATTTCCAAAAGGTACAGGGAGTGGATGGGGGGACGGGGAAAAGTCTTTTCCCTTGATGAATCCCCTTTCCGAATTTTGGGGAACATCGGGGAAAACAGTTTTTTTTTTTCGGAAAAGACAAGGTGAGCTACCACCAGTTTTGTCTTGCCAATGAAAAGCACCCAGAAACCATTCATGTGTGGGGTTGCTTCTCACCCAAGGGAATGGGCTCTTAACGTCTTGCCTAAAAACACATCCTGAATAAAAAATGGTACCAAAATGTCCTCCAAGAGCAAAATTTCCCAAAAAGTCCAGAGCTTTGGGGATCAACAATGCCCTTTTCCCATGATGGGCACCTGGCCATAAAGCAAAGGTGATAACTAAAAAGGGCCCGGGAACAAAAAATAAGATTTTGGGTCCATGGCCTGGAAAATCCCCAGATCTTAATCCCATTGGAACTTTTGGTCAATCATTCAAGAGACGGGGGGACAAACAAAAAAACCAAAATTTTGACAAAATGCAAACATTGATTGTGCAAGAAAAGGACTGCTATCATCGGATTTGGGCCAGAAGTTTATTGAGGGGAAAGCCCAGGGGAATTGCAAGGTCCCGAAGAAGAAAGGGGCCAAAATGCAAATACTGACTTGCTGCATTAACTTTTTCTAACTGTCAATAAAAGCTTTTGTTAAATAATATGTTTCACTTTATTTCTGTATGTGATAAAAACATTGACAAAAACACATAAAAACCAGAGGGCCAACAGTATGTGAAAATTTAATTTTGTGTCATTCTAAAAAATTTTGGCCCTGAGTTACCGTGTTTAAAACTCCAATAAGGGATCCAAAACATCCCCCTTTTTTTTGGGGACTATTTTCAAATGTTTATAGCTGGCCCAGAAATGAGGGCCCCTTCCCCCAAGAGCTTACAGTCTGAAATTTTTGCTAAACAGGAATATATATATGTG
The DNA here is from genome assembly GCA_025379985.1 of Phyllomedusa bahiana. NCBI lineage: Eukaryota > Metazoa > Chordata > Amphibia > Anura > Hylidae > Phyllomedusa > Phyllomedusa bahiana. Next base: position 88,336 of record JAODAL010000268.1, on the reverse strand, counting down.
TACATTCAGCAATCGTACAGAGCAGAGACATGAATACCTCCCGCCTTCTTTCAAGTTTTGCAGGCTTTTAAGAGAATTCTGTGAAAAAGCGATCCTCAGCGCTGCCCGAACACTCATAAAACAAATGGCCTCTCCTCCCCATCTCCAGAGAAGCTCTTCCTCTATTAGTATCTCCACAATGTCCTGCTGTGAATTCCTCCCTGTGTTTGTGTGCATAGTCTGTCCCGGAGGAGATGCCACACTCTGTACATTGTGCACTTGTGGTATATACCCCACAGCAGGCGCTGCAGCTCCCACTGAGCCATATCTGTCTTGTCTCTGGATGACTGCAGGGCGGTGGAGAAATGCATTATTTCTAGGGTGTTTGTCTTAACCCCTTGACTGTCTTGTGACCCCTCCGCAGGGAGAGGAAGACACTTGGAAGCCACACAACCCTTCAGATGGTCATTCAGTTCTGCCGAGTTTACTCTGTACACACAGTGCCTCTTTGTTACCGCAAGGCTGACTGAAAAGGATATTTAAACAATCTAAAATATGCTGTACGACTCCGTAATTCCCTTAAGATGTCCTGTTATTGTGTATTCAGCTGCAATATTTCATTTGCCTCGGCCCTCTAAAACACTGCGGAGGTGATTACCACCCACTCCATGCTGCGATAATTACAAGTCTCCGGGTAGAAAACTGACTTTTCCAGTTAGGGAAATGGGGAAAACCTCACAGAAATGACGGCTTTCCACGTCGCTCCACTAAGTGCTCGCCACCGAGCTGTGGAAACTACCCGAGCAGAATACGCCGTGCCGCTAGACGCCAGGAATGGACTATTGATCTGTTTTGCAGTCATTTTCCTTTTGTTTGCTGCACTGTGGATCACTGCATTAATAATAGATGAATAACTCTCACTTTGCTCACATGTCGATTGTTATTTGGATGGATTTAGTTTTTTTCCCTTCTTAGTTATAAGTAGTTTTATATATGCAGCATTTCCTGTCTTTCTGGTAGGGACTCAATTGATTCAAATACTTTCTTATTATATTAGGAATAAAGGGTGTGAACACAGCAAAGGATTATTCTGCTCCCAATCCAAAAATGCGTGCTTCTTTTTTTTCTTTTAAAGGGGACCTGTGACATCCCCTGACACATCTCTTCGGGAATTTCCCTACGGCACGGGTTTGTGGCCGGTCTTTCAGACGGTTCTCGGTTTTGAAAACTGTCTGAAAAACCGTCCGCAAACTTTTCAATGGACCACTAAGGAAAACCCATGCAGCGGTCCCCACTGCACGGGTTTTCCGCCGGGCGGTTTTTTACACTGCTGGCTGTCCGAAAAACATAGAACATGTTCATTCTTCCATCTGGTTTTCGGACGGAATATGAACATGTTTATGGGAAGGGAGAGAGCTTTTCTCTGCTAATCGCGGAGAAAAGCTGTCCTCCAGCAGCCGTGTGCATGGCACGAAAACAGGACAAATACCGGTCGGATAATCCGACCGGCATTTGTCCTGTGCCGTGTAAACGTGTCAATCCTCGTGTTCCCTGAGAAATAACAATTCTGGAGCATCTTCTCTTGTAACTCTGGGATGTGATGTTCTTCTATCAGGGGTTTTTCAGGCAGCGCCTTTTAGGCTGTATTTTTTCCACATATTTTGGGTGTAATTTCTCTGAAATACGATCCAAACAATGTACAATAGACATCAATGTAAAATACTTTTTTACGATCATAATGTAGTGCAGGTCCGAAAAGAAGCAGTGTGTCACTACTTTTCAGGCATACATGTGCCAGCAAAAGCAAGTACTAAAGTATGGGAGACACAGATGTGCCTCGGGCTATTACATGGCATTTATGTTGTTGAATTTACGCGCGTAATTTCGACAGTGCAATGAATGCATATTGCAGCACTTACAGCTCTGGAAAAAATTAAGAGACCGCTGCACAGTTTTCTAAAAATCAGCATCTCTACATGTCTGACAGCCATTCCATTCAAGTGTCAGTTGAATTCCAACAAAAGTCCACCTCATTCTACTTAATGTGCTTCTGATTAGGTGATCACCTGAACCAAATCTTATTTAATGAAGGAAAATATAAAAAACACTGCTGTGGTCTTCACAATCCTCTTGCAATAGGACAAGCTGGATGGCAAAACAAGTGCTCGGAATAGGCCCGAAGGAATTTGAATGAAAAAATCTTGGTTATTCCACCAAATATTGATATCTGAACTCTTCCTGACTTAAAACATCAGTCTTATTGTTTCTAAATAAATATGAACTTGTTTTCTTTTACATTATTATATCTCTGACAGCACTGCTGCTATTTTATTATTTTGAAGATTTCTCATTTAATGCAAATAAATAAAAAATGTTTTGATTTGAATTTCGGAGACATGTTGTCAGTAGTTTCTATAATAAAATAACAATGTATATTTTTCTCCAAAAATTTACCATTGAAGAGAAAAATCAGAGAAACTGAAAAAGTTGCACTGGTCTCTTAATTTTTTTCCACAGCTGTATGTACATGTGAACACGGCCTTGTTCCTTGAAGAAATATGTGACTGAATTATTATGTTTCAATTGCTTAGGGGTTTTTGGACCACTTGTTTATTTTCATTTATAGAAATTGCACAATTTCCCTACTTTTCCTCTTTTTTTTTGTTTTTTTTTTTTTTGTAAAGGAACAATTCAGTGTGTTTTTCTTTTAAATATACTTGACTATATTTCCTTATTGAGAAGGTCACAGGCTTTGTAGTAGTTGACAGAGATTATATGTTCATGCTCTGCACATACCATTCCTTTGAGAAATTGTATGAGTCTGTGATAAAACAGCGAGCTGATATCATTTGAGTTACTGCGAGCGTACAAAGGCATATTCACAGGCACGAGCTGCAGCGGGCAAAGGTTATGTGGGCGCAACATTTTATTCTCCGTTTTACTGTATCCAGTATTTTCTAGGTAGAAAAACACACCAATTTTCTAAAGAAAAAAATTGAAAGAAGAGGGGCTTTGTAGAGAGGTAGGTCAGCACAAGTAAGTTGATAAGATAGGAATAGCTAATGTGCTGACCTTACTGTCTTGTGTAAGTCTAAGTTCACATCTGTATCAAAGGTTCTATTTCGAGCCTCTGGGAAAAAAAAATAAAAACATAATGCAGCACTACTTTTTCTGTTAAAGGGACACTGCTACCAGAAAATAGTATTTTTGTTAAAACTAATATTCCTGGAAAAACTTTTCTTTTTTTTGACAATTTTTTTTCTTATTTTGGCAGTCCTTTAATATAAAATATTGTCCTTCTCTAACGTTGAGATTTTTGAATGACCGGGCAGACTATTCTCACTATGCTTCAGCTACTGCTTATACCTAAAAAGTCTAATTACAAATAGTAAGTAATGACATAATGATTGCTCTATTGTTTTCTCGACAGGGATAGATAGGATTAGAATAGATCACTAGGTCATTACGCAATGATCAATAAACATGACAGGAAAAAAGGGTAATCTTTTTCTGCACTGGGGAGGGTTTCTTTCACACATATCAGGTTATTGCTGATAATATTTACACTTTTCAGGCTAGTGTCATCCAGAAAGAGGGACCATCAAGCAATTATCTCATTGCTGTCATATCAGCGCTCACAGAAGGGAGGACAGAGAGAGTAATGTACAATAGGGGAACTTGAAAAATGTAATTAAAAAAAAATCAACCACCCATTTAAAAAAATATATCCATATAGTAGTTACATATTCATTGTGAATATGTGAAAAGAAAAATGTTGATGGTACTGTCCCTTTAAAATGACGGTGACCATAATAAAAACCTCATGGACTCCATTGGATGCCATTAGTGTCTGTCACTTAATTTATTTGACGCTGCCTCTGCAACAAAGGTTCTGAACTGAACCTAAGACACAAATGTGACCCGGGCCTTTAACACAACAGCTATTTGGGCTAAGTATAATATGGGTGCTTCAAGGTTCACTTGCTGAAATGGTCTCCTCAAGAGCAGAAGAGACTCTCAATTATGATGGACTAGGTCTGACAACTTAGTAGACCGAGTTCTCCATAAATAACTAATATGCCGTAGTGGCGTCTTAGTCTATATTACTAAAAAAAAAAATATGTATAAATTAACACATTCACAGGTTACAAATTTACACTTCTTTAAATCACTACCTAGATCTGTATTCTTCTTACATCTTAGAGGATGATCACCCAACTTTTTTACTTCACAGCAAATACACAAATCACAGATCTAACACAGATCAATGTTTAACAGTTTATGATTCAAAGTAGAGTGGTTACAGTAAATGACTAACAACTGGTAGGTAATGTTCACACAGCGTGTTCAATACGTTTTTGGATATGTTTTTAGATGCGTGTTTGGATCTGTGTTTCAGACCCTAAACGACCCTAACAATGTGCAGTGTGATTTACATTGCTTTCCATGTAAAACACGCATCAGCATTCAGACCATACATGTTTTCCATGCATCTTTCGGATCCGTTCAAAGAATTGTCATGTCAATTCTTGATCTGTTTGACACAGCAGATGCCCTATTTAATTTATAGGGTGAATTTCTGTTGCAGCCAAAACGCATCCAAACACACACCCACGTGTTGGATGTGTTTCGGATGCGTTTTACGCAGCGCTTTTAAATGCGTGTTTCAGATTGAAAACGTCTCCAAAAATGTATTGAACACGCTGTGTGAACATACCCGCACAGAAGGAGAGAGGACCCTGCCCGCGAGGGTTTACAATCTGCAAGGAAGGAGGGGAGACACAGAAGGTGAGAGGCAGACATGTTTGTGGGGGGTAGAAGTGCAGCAGGGTTATTATAGGTTATAGGCTCCTGAAGAGATGGGTTTTCAGGTCGGTTTTGAAACTAGTGAAAGTGGAGAAAAGTCTGATGTGTTGGGGCAGTGAGTTCCAGAGTGTGGGGGAAGCACGGGAGAAGTCTTGGAGACGGTTGTGCGAGGAACTGACATGAGGAGAGCAGAGAAGAAGGTCCTGTGAGGAGCGGAGATTGCATGAGGGGAGGTATCTGGAGATTCATGTATGGAGGGGAGAGGTTATGGAGAGTCTTGTAGGTCATGGTTAGTAACTTGAACTATATTTGCTGGGCAATGGGTAGCCAGTGAAGAGTTTGGCAGAGGGGAGGAGAGACCCGCACAAGATAGGCGCAGAGTTGAGGATGATTCAAAGGGTATAAGTACAAGACAGGAGAAGGATGATGCATTAGTGTAGGCGGGAGATGACAAGGGCATGGACCAGCATTTTTGTGATTTCTGAATTCTTGGCATATACTTCACTAATAATATACTATATTCTACACCAAGCTGGTTTCAGGTTTTTTATAGAGTTGTGACAAATCAGCTTTGCACGATGGAGCATTATGGACCGGTTTCCGTCTTCTTTTTTTTTTTTAATTCCATCATAATTTTTTAGTCCACTTAAGATCAGGACTGTTTTCTGGGCAAGTCATTGAGCTGATACTCCTTTCCAGAAGAAAAGCCTTCACTTTATGGTCCTGAAAAATGAGTTCACCATCAAACCTATTGTCTATCAATGTATTGAAGAAAGTGCCCAAAATGTTATGCCCTCCTGCACATTGACCGTTGAAGTAATTATTGCCAACTCCCATTTTATAAGTGAGCAGAACAATCTGCTTGTTTTCTGCAGGTGTGTTCTGTATATGTGTTATTAAAATGGCCCCAGACAAAAGTTCCAGCATCATCTCTCTTCCCAATGCAGATTGGTGATTGACCAGTGAATATCACTTTCATCCAATTCTCCACCCTCCCTGACTGCTTCTCATTACCCCACTGTAGCCTTGTTTTCCTCTGTTTAGGTGTTAGTGATTATTTTTATTTGGTTTTTCTATTTGAAATTGTCATTTAATTCACCCAGTTTCATAAGGTTTGTTTACACAACCGACTTGGATGTGGACTGTGATGCTAATTCTGTGTCCAAATCAATCCAGTCGCAATCCTCGTCCCATTGATTGAAATGGGAAATCCATGTGTCAGCAAAATGGGACCAATCCACTTAAAAAAAGTGAAAAATCCGCCCCTGTGCTTTTACAGTCCTTGTCTTAAATCTACATGAATTACACAGATTTTTAGGTGCACGTTCCCTGATGTCTCAGAATTTGCACTTTCAGTTCTGTCATAGATCAACTCCACCCAATTATTTTGCTGATGGTAGTGAAGACGTGGGGCGACATGTATGATTTTTGGCGCTCAGGGGCCATTTTTTTGTGTTCATTAGTAGTGTTCATTAGTAGTGTAGAATGCGCCTTAATCTATGAACCTGTTCTACTGCGGGTCATAGATTTAGTGCTTTCTAGCTACAAAACGACACTTCAGGCTCAGTTAAACCACTTTTAAAGTGCTCTCCCTGTTCCAGCAGTAATGCGCCTGGATTTGCCGTACTGAAGCTATAAATGTGTAGCTTCGTACGGTTGTAGTGCAACACACCTCCACCACGCCCCCGATCTCAGGCGCATTACAAAGCGGGGGCTCTGTAATGCGCCTGATATTGGAGTGCACCTGGTTAAAAATAGAGTGAACGGGGCTGCACTAGTCTTCGGGCTGAAAAGATGCCTGACTTCCGGTGCAGCCCCGTTCATACATGTCGCCCATAATCTTTTATAAATGTATAAGAGTTGCATATTTTAAGATTACAGTTGACTCTTTTCTTTTAAATGAAAATAATTACATTTTGCAATTTATTTAATTCATTATTCTAAATACTAGGGCTGGCCCTAATGCACAGGTCTCGCAGTTTCCAAGAAATGAGAAAACAAATTGACCTCTGTTCCCTCTATATCAACACATCGCACATTACTGTCCTTGTCGATTAATAAGTATACACTTCGCCATGATGCTGGAATCATGGGTGGGGAGTGCCCTGAAGCTCCCTCTCGTGGTTGGTCTTGCTGCAGGAGCTATCACCGTTCCTCTTTATATTCTGAATATTGAACGCTGATGCTACTATCTGCCAGTTGAATCATTGCTAATGTGCCTGTGAGTTTCCACTTAAGCAACAATATCACTTCCTCATTAGATGTCTTAATCCACATCCAAATTGCTGCACACATTTCATTTGATAGTGGAAAATCTAATTCTAAGGAACACACACCCACCAGAAGAACTCCAACAATCTCGAAGCAAATCTGTCCAGTTCTGCAGTATCCATTTCCTATTGCCGCACGCACACATTATTACTATAAGCACCACTCAGCAGCTTAAGCACTTGGCACGTGCAGGTTTAACTCTTTCTCTAAAAAATTTGCTCCAGGAAGAGGTTCAAGGAGCAGGTTATCCATTCATTTCCAGTCTATGGCGTTTCTAAACTGGCAAGGTTTGCTGAGAGTTGTAGTTCCGCACTAGAGGAGAAGTCACCGCAGTGATTACTGTGGATCACTGCTGACCCCTAGCTGGAATAAACTCCTGCCCAGGCTCTCTGATGTCCTCTGGCTTCCTCTCCTCCAGTGAGTCAGCTTCACACCAGCAGCTCGTGACTGCCCTCATTCTAAATTAAGGCTGGAGCTTTGTAATATCACTGGCGTGCGGCTGTGACTAGACCGTGTGTTATTCGCTTTCTTGTTCAGCTTTTCTGCTCCCAAAAAAACATCCCCTTGAGTCACGACTATTTTTAGTTCCTGGAAATCTTGTTGAGCAGCGTTTTGCCCCCGCAAAATCAAATGACAGCTTAGTGTTAAGGTCAGAGGAGTCGCTGTGCACCTCCAGCTCTGGGGGCTGCAGATCGTGTGATACAGTCAATTCCAGGGAGGAAAAATGTCACGCTCTTCTGTGCATTCCCTTACAGGGTAGAAAACCATTTGAATGATTCCACACGCTCAGACTAACTCTCTTCTCGCCATCTCAATTTAATTGAATAAAGCTTCATTGGCAGGACCTAAACAATATAGATAGGTGGGGTGAGTATCAGGTTTGAAAGGGTTGTCTATGGGGGGTGGTTGATAGTTCATTGCATTTTATGATCTTCTCAGTCGGTGGCTTGTGGTGACTTATTTGGCAGCTATCTTGGCCACTCATGATACGTTTAAGGTCTTTTTTTAGTCCGAAACGCGTCAGCACGGTGCTGATTTTGCTATGCAGTGAACATTATTAATTGGTGTATATTTTTGCCCTTGTTTGGAACTTTTTATTTCTTGAATTCAATAAAGACATTTTTTATACTTTCCTTCTGAGTCGGAAGCTGGTTATATCGCTGTTTTCTGTTGTGCCATTGGAGTTTGCAGTTCCACTTCTGACCGTGCTTCACCCAGCAGAGGAGACGGGATTATTGGTGAGCTGATCACACCTGTTTTTTGCTACCTCTTGATATCTTGCTCTCGCTTTCTTTCACTATCCGTTCAGGTTAATAAGGCTTTATTGGCAGGAGCCAATCAATTTTAGCATTGCCTAAGCAAGATAGGTGGGGTGGGTATCAGGTTGAAAGAGTTGTATATGGGGTGCGGTTAATATCAGTTCTGTTTAATAAGGCTTTATTGGTAGGACCAAATCAATTTTAGCTTTGCCTAAGCAAGATAGGTGGGGTGAGTATAGGATAAGACAAGGCAGTACCGGTATATGGTTGGTGGTGAACAGTCCATGGTAATTTCAATTGGTGGCATGTGGTGACATATTAGGCAGCCATTTCCTTTGCTGACTTTTCTGCCTTGTAGCAAGAAATGGGCCTCATCCTCCAGGACCCTCTGCGCATTGTGGGCACGGTCTGCTTTTTCACAGCTTCAAGTCTGTCTTTGACGCCCTACCTCCATCTGTAGGCTTTGGACACTCAGCATGTATCTCTCAATCTTTCTATCTATAGAAAACGGCTCCAAAAACATAAGATAAATTATTATTATTGTAATACAAATATAGACACACAAAAGAAATACATGCAACACACTGCAAATGCTGACATATAAGTAAACTTGAATATTTGAATTATTATAAATGTTATTACTGTTACATCTAGTACACATAATATTTAGAGCTTCATAAGTCATGTTTTAATAACATTGAATGAGCCCATCCACCAGCGGCAAGGTCACTTCATTTCAGAAGGGAACCTACACTAGACTTGCTTGTTATTTCCCTAACCCCTTACCAACACATGACTATAGTTTAGTCATGTGGTCGGTCTGGGAGTATGGAGTAGGCTATGTCGCTAAGCCTGCTCCATATACAGCAGGTAATGGCTGTTAATTAGAGTCAGGACCTGCTACTAGCGAATAGGATTGGAGAGGGGATAACCTCGATCTTGGCCTTTTAACCCTTAGATGCTGTGGCAATCATGTTCACCGCACCTATTGGCTCAAGGAGGGGTGTGATGCACCATTCTGGTCCCTGATCAATCCCCTTGGGATCACATGGTACTGATTGGTTGTCATTGTAGCCGGAGACCTAATGAAGGCATCCACAGCTGCAAAAAATCCTAGTGTTTTTCTTTGGTCATTTTTTCCAAAAAATTAGACTAGACCATTATCCCAAAATGGTTCCAATAAAAACTACATTTCATCCTGCAAAAATTGAGCCCTCACTCCTGTCCATAGGTGGAAAAACAAAAAACTAGTCAGAAATTGCAGAAAATGGCGCTGCACCACACATGTATAAAAATATATATTTTTAAAAGTACTAAAACATAACATTTTTTTATTCTGCTGACCTGTAGAATACAGAACAGTGAGCTCCATAAAACAAAATCCCCACAAAAACGGTGCAATTGCATTTTTTTTCAACATTCCACTCCAGAAAGAATTTTTGTTTTGGTTTCCCAGTACATTAAATGGAACCATTAAAAATGATGTGTTGTCCGGCAAAAAACAAGGCCTCGTAAGTCTATGTAGATGGAAAAATAAAACAAACGTTATGGGTCTTGGAAGGCAAGGATTAAAAAACTAAAGTGAAGTAAATGAAAACATCTCCATCGTTACAGGGGTTGTTCATTTTATGAAAACGTTACCTAAATAGCTCCGGGCTCCAAGTAAAAGAAAAAAAAGTTTTACTTCCATTCCTCTGGTGCCCGGTTCCAGCAAAGGGAGTCTCCGGTCTTCTGGTGACACATTGTCATTTCCGAATAGTGATGTAAGTTAGTGGCACTTGACAACTGCAACCAATTGGCGTCTGTAGCAGTGGCTTGTTCAGAAGTGCCTGTGTGCCAACAGAAGACTGGAGAGAAGCGCCACAGGAACCGGGCACCAGAGGAAGGGGAATATATATATATATTCCCCTTCCTCTGGTGCCCGGTTCCAGTGGCGCTTCTCTCCAGTCTTCTGTTGGCATATATATATATATATATATATATATATATATATATATATATATATATATATATATATAAAAATATAATATATATATATATATATATATATATATATATTTTTATTATTATTTTACTTAGAGCCCAGGAGCTATTTTAATGACTTTTTAATGAGGGGGACAACTCCTTCAAGGGGCTAAAAGAATAAATCCAGATGGGATTAGCAATGTAAAAATCACCAAAAAACCCTCTTTGCATGCTTCAATGGCCGGACTCCAAAAGTCCCAACAAATTACAATAAAGAAGGAGAAGCAGCACCAGACAAAATACAAAAATCTTGAGATTTTTTCGACCATGACGATACTTGCATGGGGAGAGGAATCTGTTCTTTTTTTTTATTAGTGCTGCTTCTTTTTCTTTTGCTTTTAAAAAATACACTTTGACCTTTTAAAGTTTGTTTCTTGTAATAAGTAAATGTCAGAAGATAATTTTGGATAATTTCATGAGCTCAGACCATCCTAGCTGTTCCTATTTGTCTATCTTTTCATCTCCCTCTTCTAAAGCGATACACATAAACAGGTATTTGGTTTCCTTTTTGCTGTAGCACATAACCAGACTATGATGACATACGTACTTTATAGATTTGCCCATCAGGTTCCCAGCTCTGTGCACATATAGTTATCAATAATACTGCTGTGGGGAAGATATTTGATAGAATGCCAAATGTTGATGGCTGAAGCTATTCAGTGAATGAGGACTTTGTGGGCGTCTATATTTGTTTATCCTGTTTGATCATCATTTGTGTCTGTCATTCTGGCTGTGTGTACACGGCTATAATAAGAAAGCGCTTGCTGTTTTTATGACTAGCTGCTCTGTTTTACAGAATGTATTTGGCATAATCCTTTTTACTATAGATGCTATGGAGTGTGCCATAATTTACCGAGGCTCTGTATTTGGGAAGCTTTAAAAGGACGCTTCCATCAGAAAGGAATATTTTTTCCTATGTTCACACGGCTTATTATGGGGCGCATTTCGCCACGTATTGGGCTCTAATATGAGCGAGCTGCGCCGCATAATTACGGTAATCCAAAGTTCTCATAGAGAACTATGGATTACGCCTCCTCTCCCCACTCATACAATACGATCATTTTGTACACGCGGGGAGATGTGTCATGTCAATTACTTGCGGCGAATACGCGCCGCGAGTAATGAAAGTCTATGGGGCCAGCGGGCTGCCGATAAGCGGAGAAAAGCCCTCCCCCTTCACATTGGCTTGCACAGATTGTGCTTGTAGAATGTTTTGCGGCCAGAAAAACCACCGGACGGAAAACCCGTGCAGTGGGGACTGCTGCACGGGTTTTCCATAGAGCACCATGGTGCTAATTTTCGTCTGTTTTTTCAGGCGGTCTGCAAAACCGCAAACCGGCTGACAAACCGGCCGCAAACCCGTGCCGTGGGGATATGCCCTTACAGAAGGTTTGTAAATAGCAGTGAACAAGGCTACAGAGCTGTAAGGCTTAAAACGTATTAAATTGGGTAAACAAAGCTACTGTACTCTAGATAAGACTTAGCAGGTAGTGACTCACCATGGTCAGACTGACTGATGGCAGCTTGGAGCAATGAGAGATAAGAGAGGACAGGGAGAGGTGGTTGGTAACCTACTGAAACGTGTGTACACTATCAGAAAATAAAATCTTCTCTGTTTCCTTAACAAAGCAAAATCAGCACAGCAATGTATTTGATAATGGCCTCATTTTACCTTTTCCCTACATGTTAAAAGCCAGTCATTGTGGTGTCCAGTGGGTGGTCTTGTCGGTGATCACCGGAATATTAGTCAGAACATAAATTAGGAATAAAGAACGGCTTTGCTATTTCTCCCTCAGCTCAGCCATTCATTACATAGTTGGCCATATGTTTGAATGCTCAGTTTACAATACTCAAGGACACATCTGCAGCTGGCATGATCAAGAAGTTACTGAGGTTTCAGAAATGAACCCATGGTGATCAACTTGGACGTTTGCTATTCTGAAATCTGCAGCATTTAGTTTGAAGAAAGCCTGCATGCTATGGCCTGCACCAGGGACAATTAGATAACATGGGCTTTAGCAGGTGTATAGTGGCATGTACTGTGGTGCGTCGCTATATTCCTGCTACGTTAGAAGTATGTGCTCCTAAAGAGCTCTGGCCGGCCCCCATTTACCTTAACTTTCCCCGACGCATAAGCGCCGGGAAGAAGTGGCATGTTACTACTTTCACTCGATGCTCCGTACGTCTCAGTGAATATGGTGTAAAATCATAGCACTCAATGAGTGCCATGATTTTAGGCCGTACTTTGGACGTACTGCAGCGCAATTATGCCCTGAAGTACGGCCCGCAAATTTGCTGTGTTAACACGCCCTTATAGGACTTTACACTTCGTTTTTCTAGACCTTTCAATTGCTTCAATCTGTGCCGATAGGCAGTTGCTGCATGATTTCGGCAGACAGGCCATTCAGTGTATGTTCACACCGGGCAGATCCACTATGGATTTCCTGCAGAAAATAAAATCCACTGTAAATCTGCACCTGAAATCTGTATCAGTTGATGCGAATTTTGTCACAGAATTTACTTAGGAGGTTTTTTTTACAATAACTTCCATGGTAGAGAGTAGAATCTCCAGGAAAAGTTTCTATGGCTTCTTTAAAAAAAATAGGTAAATGTATGCAGCTCTGTGTGTCGGTTAATAAAGCTGGGTGCACAATCCAACCTAATTAAAGGTAATTCAATCAACAGCACTCCAATAAGGCTGCTTTCACACAGCGCTGTTTTGGTGCAGTTTTAACTGCGCTCCAATTAAACTGTCTTTATCACCAGCAAGCTTAGTTCACTTATCTAAACTGTTGGGAAAGTGAGGAATCAGTGTGTCTGTAATCCACAAGACTTCACACACAGTAATTGATGACTGACTTAAAACACCTTTCTTAACAGTCCAGACAACTGAAAGAAGCTTGCTGGTAATAAAGGCAGTTTAATTGGAGTGCAGTAAGGGCTGGTTCACACGGCTTATTCAAGCTGTATTTGCGGGACAGATTTCGCCCACAATTACGACTTGAATAAGGGGCGGGGGCGCAGCTCGCCGGCCCCATAGACATGCATTATCCACGGCGCGTATCCTGACGGGATAATGAACATGTCACTTTCTCCCCACCCGGCGGATTCGCCGACCAGAGAGGAGAGACGGAGTCCATAGTTCTCTGTGAGACCTGTGGATTACCGTAATGGCTGGAACGGATTCCAGCCATATTGCAGCGCAGTACGGCGCGGAATACAGCTGCAATCTGTCCCTGAAATAAGCCGTGTGAACGGCCCCTAAGGGTGCTTTCACACGCGATTTTTACTGTGATTTTTGTGCAGCAATGTACAGCATTAATTGCTGTGCCTTCCTGCACAAAAACACATTAAAAAACGCATCAAAAACGCACCGTGTGAAAGCACTCTTAAAACTGCACTAAAACTGCGCTGTTTGAAAGCACCCTAAGGCCTTTGTGACAAATGCAGTCAAGTGTTTCTGTATTATAACATCTGAGTAAAGAGCTCCACATGCAAGGACTGTAAAAGTGAAAAGTGATGTTTTAGTCCTTTGGACCTCATTCATACTAGCTGCATTGGTGACAAGGTGCGAAATCTAGGATGACGCCATAGCTAATGTGTGTAAAGAGCCAATGTATGTACGGCAGTCTTTACTCGCTTTGGCTATAGATTTTATGTTGATGATTCCCATTGTGTGAGTGTACCGTCATCACAATCAGTATTAGCTGTTACACAATCTCCCAGAAACAGATGTAGCTGGGGTAAAAGAGGGGCGTCTGTTCTGACTTGCCTTGTGTTCCCATCATACATTGATACGGATACCAGACCGGCAGCTGCCAGGCATACTTTCATTTTCTTGCTGGTTGTCTTGGCATGTAATACGTGTTTTTCAAAGTCATTAAAGCATTGTGTGCTGAAAGCCTAGATACTTTGCACTTCTCCTTTCTGCCATTGACAAGCTGTCATCAGGAGCAACGATTGATGAAATGAGAAGAACAAGCCCCGTCCTTGTGTACAGCAGCTACTTGTAACTGACAAGTGTTTGGTTTGTGGTTTGCTCAGGATCCTGCCTCTTGATGTTATGAACGATGTGCTCCGCAGGACTCCAGCGCTTGTTTTACCTCGTGTATCCGATACCTCCTTGCTTTTTATTTTTGCTGCACCAGGAAGAAACGTTCTGTTTCCTGGGAAAGCGTCTCCTCTTTTATTTGTAAATCTGCATCTACTAAATGGACCTTGTTTGCCTAGGAATGTGTCCAATGTCTTGGCTGGAATGATAAGAGTCAAGTAGCCAGCCTGCTGGTGTTAAACTTTATGGGTTATTTCCTAGGTGTGTCTGCTTCCTAAAAATGCAACGTTTTGTCCTTACTTGTAAGTTTTGAGACATTGGTGTGTGTTGGCAGCACTTACATGTAATAGTCACACTGCATCAGATAATTGTTTGTATTGAGGGTTGTGGGGTATGCAGAGATGTTCCTCTAAATCAGCTGCTGGGTAAGTGAACTATTGCACAACACCTATTTAACTCATTGGGCATGTGTCAAGGTTGTGAGAGACTAATGGGTCAGGTCACTATTACAGCTCCTTCATGAGGTTGCCCTCTTGCTATACTGGAACCAAAGTGGCCAGTATTACAGCTCCTACACGAGGTTGCCCTCTTGCTATTCTGGAACCAAATTGGCTGCCATTACAGCTCCTACATGAGTGTGTCCCCTAGCTATTCTGGAACCAAAATGGCCACTATTACAGCCCCTTCCTGCGGTTGCGCTGTTGCTATTATGGAAACAAAGTGGCAGCTTTTACCCCTCCTAGTTTTTTCCCTTTTTTTTTCCCCTTAGTTGAACTTGATGGACACGTGTCTTCTTTCAACCGTACTAACTATGTAACTCTGTAGATGAGCTTACCCGTTAGCTATTCTGGAACCAAAGTGGCCACCATTACAGCTTCTATATGAGGTTGCCCTCTTGCTATACTGGAACCAAAGTGGCCACTATTACAGCTCCTATATGAGGTTGCCCTCTTGCTATTCTGGAACCAACGTGGCCACTATTACAGCTCCTAGATGAGGTTGCCCTCTTGCTATTCTGGAACCAACGTGGCCACTATTACAGCTCCTAGATGAGCTTACCCCATAGCTTTTCTAGAACCAAATTGGTCGCTGTTACAGCTCCTTCGTGAGGTTGCCCTCTTGCTATTCTGAAACCAAAGTGGCTGCCATTACAGCTCCTACATGAGGGTGTCCCCTAGCTATTCTGGAACCAAAATGGCCACTATTACAGCTCCTATATGAGGTGGCCCTCTTTCTATTATGGAAACAAAGTGGCAGCTTTTACAGCTCCTAGATTTTTCCCTTTTTTTCCCTTAGTTGAACTTGATGGACACGTGTCTTCTTTCAACTGTACTATGTAACTATGTAACTCTGTAGATGAGCTTACCCGTTAGCTATTCTGGAACCAAAGTGGCCACCATTACAGCTTCTATATGAGGTTGCCCTCTTGCTATACTGGAACCAAAGTGGTCATTATTACAGCTCCTACATGAGGTTAACCCCTAGCTATTTTTGAACCAAATTGGCTGCCATTACAGCTCCTACATGAAGTTGCCCCCTTGCTATATTATGGAACCAAAGTGGCTGCTATTACAACTCCTACAAGAGGTTGCCCTCTTGCTATTATGGGTTGCGGATTGGCACATCTGGTTAGTTTGGGAATTAGGGATAGCTGACAACCCTTATGTTATCTGTGATGACAATGCTGGTTGTCACCCAGCTTTCCTAGAGGTTCTAACAACTAGACATTAAAGAACAATATGGTAATCACTACCTCAACGTGTATCACTAAATGCAGAAAACCTCTTTAGTGTGCAAGCCACCACGGCAGTCAGCAGATAGACAAGGTATGGACTCTTGCCACTCGGGCAAATAGCTGGCTTTGCCTGAAATGGCAATGCTAAACAAGACATTTTAGTTGCCTTGGCCGCTGCTGGAGATATGTAATACTGTGGTACCTTAGTACTGGTAATTTATTCGCTCTAGGAAACAGGTTGAGTACCAAATGAATTTTCTCTCTAAGAAGTCATGTAAATTTAATTATTTCACCCCAGACCCACAGAAAATCCCCATTTTTCAAGGTATTATATGCATTCATTGGGTTGGATTTCAGTAATTAAACCTTAATATATAGACATAAATAATGTTACACGGATCAGTGGTGGAAGATGCAATTTCATCAGCTGCTAAACACGGCAAGAGGATTGCCACTTAAAGAGAACCTGTCACATAGGTTATGCCCCCCTTGCTGAGGGCAGCACAAGCTAGTGTCAGACCTGCTGTTTCCAGCACTGTGTCCCTTAATCTGTAAGATGCAGCAGTTTTAGAGTATTTAGTGCTCAGATCTGCAGTTTTCAGCCTGAAGAGTCAGTATTATTCATACCCCGCCCATCTGAGGCTAGCCCCGCCCACCTCAACTGACTAACTTTGAATAGGTAGAACCATGTGAATAACTGTCAGTGGGTGGGGCTAGCCTTTGGTGGGTGGAGCTAACACCTGCTCTTGAATAAGATTTGAGGGGTAAATGCTCTAAAACTACAGCATCTTACAGAGTAAGGGACACAGCGCTGGGAACAGCAGGTCTGACACTAGCTTGGGGGGGTATAATTTATGTGACAGTTTCTGTTTCAAAATGTGCGTATATTATTCCTGAGCTGAATGTGCAAGGTTTTTGATTGGCCTTCAGAACTCCAAAAGTTACAGAGCAGCTCATAAAACAAGAATGAGAGGGGCTCTGCTCTGGTGCTGTGAAAGGCTACGCCGAAACTAACACGTCTAGAGCAGGCATACGCTTCCAGGATCGTGACACCAGCAAGTTCTACCAGGCAAATGTTGAATATCATTAAGACGATTTTCCTATTCAGCCTGTATTGAATACCAAATTTGATGAGTACAGGGCTCCGAGCTGGGGCTCACCATATAGACGGTTTATATGCTCTAATAGCAGTTATGAATAGGGGTTTTCCTGCCGAGACCACAGTTTTAAGGAACAAAAGACGATATAGTTAAAAGTATTTTCCTTTCATTAAAACGAGGAACCGTTCTTCATTTATTTTTAGATCTGACACCCACCTGACGTACATTTTTGTTTCTTTTAATCAGGCTGGTAATTAGCTCGATAATGAAATGTCACAGTCCTATTCTAGAGGAACACTAAAAATATCAGCTGCACAATAGAGAGGAAATGGGCAGTCACAGCGTCATATTATATATCTCATCTTATCATCATTTGGGCTGTTATTTGCCGCATTCTCCTGCAACCAATTAGCTCTGCTGACAAGCTGCGTCCAAATTGAGAAATCAGCGTGCTGTTTGATGTTTGTGCTTTGATGCTGCAACAAAGGACCTGGATCTTGTGGTTTGAGTGGTTTTCCCTTTTCTACCGGCCGTGTTGAGCAATGGAGAACTGTGCTGTCATAGTCTCAAATCGGCACAAAGAAACTCTAGAGTTCAGCAAGAACCAAGTGAAGGTTATGAGAGGCAGAAAACGAGCGAATAAGCCTGGGTACAACTGCAAAGGCACCACTGCCTCCTCGTTACAATGAGCGGGGCCTTCTGTTATTACAAGGTGAACTAATGATGACTGACTTATTCATATAGTCCACTTACTTGTGGCTTGTACTTAACTTGTCCTGGTCTTATATATGTATTTAAAACCCTTTGCTTGTACAGTGCGCTGAATTTAATGCTGCTCTAAAATAAATAGTAATAACTTTAGGCCCTAATTTTGGCCTCTTAGGGCATGTCCCCACTGCATGGGTTTTCGGCCGGTTTTTCAGCCGGTTTGCGGTTTTTCAGACTGACTGAAAAACCGGCCGAAAAATGAGCACAATTGTGCTCTATGGAAAACCCGTGCAAACAGTCCCCACTGCACGAGTTTTGCCGTCGGATGGTTTTGCCGCCGGCGGTCCGGCGGCAAATCATTGTAGAAGCACAATCTTCCGTCCCGTTTCCCGGGAGGGGAGAACAGCTGTCCCCCCGGACGGTATTTGTCCTGTGCCGTGTAAACGTGCCCTTATACTTTCTTAGGATGACGTCTGCAGATAGTCCGTTAGGAGCCTCCATCACATATACTGTCAAAATAGTGGAGAAAACAGCGCAGAATGCAGCACTATATTTTCCATTCAAATGAAGGACACCACGAAACCAACAGACTCCATTAGGGCGCATCCCCACGGCATAGGACAAATACCAGCCGGTTTTGCGCCCGTCCCCACGGGCAAAACCGCCGGGCGGACAACCCGTTCAGTGGGGACTGCTGCACGGGTTTTCCATAGAGCACCATTGTGCTCATTTTCGGCCGTTTTTTCAGGCGGTCTGAAAAACCGCAAATCGGCTGAAAAATCGGCCGAAAACCCGTGCCGTGGTGACATGCCCTTATAGTCAACAGGGTCCATCAGGCGCCATTGGTGTCGTTATATAAAAAATCTGGCACCAATGTTACCAGATCGTTTTTCTATTCCTGTGAAAGAAGAGGAAAATGGAAATCGCAACACAGGTGTGGATGTAGCCTTACTCATTGGTGAAAGTCTGTATGACAGATTAGCTCTGTACTCTGTTTGCAAAGCAGGCCACACATCTTTTCATGTATACAACCTGTGCAGACGTCATTACCTTAAAGGGGTTGTCTCACTACATTGATTCATCTTACTTCAGTCCCATTTTCTTGGTTTCATTTTGAATTCAGGGGCGTGTTTGCTGGCTTCTTCTAGGCTGCAGTAGAAGCCAGGTCTGTAGCTATAGCAACCAGTGCTGGCAGCCTATCAGGAGAGATTGAACAGGTCTGTAGCTATAGTGACCAGCGCTGGTAGCCTATCAGGAGAGATTGATCAGGTCTGTAGCTATAGTGACCTGAGGAGCTGATGCAGCCCATGCAAGAAGGGATATTTAGGAATAGGTAGGACACGGTTAATGGACATATATTGCAAAGTGACTTGTTTGTGAAAGATCTTTAGCATGAAAAGCAATCCTTGTAGTGAGACAACTCCTTTAAGAATATAATCCTGCTCCTGGCTTGTGTGGAGCCGCAATAGGGCTCCTATTCACACGCATAGGGTCTTTACTGTACCCTTAATTTCATCCAGTTTTTTCTGTTTCTATAATATAGTCTCACCTAGATGCATCACTTGTAGGGAAAGCCTGCTGTGTGTTTATTGCACCTAAGCCTGTATGACAGCCATGTACATAGGGTTTAAATCTGTTCAAGCCACCCACACAAGCATGTAAGTACAGTTGAGTGTCCCACAGCATATAGAGTGCCTTTGCCATTGTATAACATAAGTAACACAACAGAACTCTCCTGTTGACTATGTAAATGGAAAAGGCTTGGTAATGCAGTTTACAGTTTTCCAAGAAGTATATCTTACAGCAACTGATGACAAGAGGACATTTTTTCCTCCTAGAACTTAAACTCCAGTCACTACTGTCAGCAATGTAGTAGTGTACTGTGAAATGCCGGTAGGCACCGTGACAAGTAGGAAAGGAGGCTCCTTCCTCTGCCATGTTGTTCCAGGGTTCACTGCTAAATAGCTGCAAGTAGCAACTGGAGAGTAAAGCCTGGGAGACCCAAACCATCTCTTTGGTAGCGGTCTCTGCTCAGTCGAGTATCCGTTCTCTATTTGCATGCCCTCCTAGAGAGTGCTGCTGCATTAGTACATGATACTATTGGATAAAATAATCCTTTAATGTGCACCATAATCAATGCTCTGAATGCTGAACATACTGTATTTTTTGGACTTTGAGATACTTTTTTTTCCTGCATAAAACTAATCTAAAACTGTTGTGCGTCTTATAGTCTGAATGTGGCTGTATGGTGCTGCTAACACAGTACTCGGCAGGTAATTACTCTTAGTTACAGCCTGGACCTGCCGTTAGCGTTACATAGATCCCGGCTATTTATCCCCGTAGATGCAATAGTAAACATAACAATGGCATCTAGGGGATTGCCATTGATAAAAGCAACCATAAATCTCAACGTTTCATAGGATGCATGAATGAAATAATGCTGTTTTGCTCTCACTTCCTGGTCAAGCTGTCTGTAATTAGCATATGAACTCCCTACATTCAGACCTCTCTGTTTATTAGTCTAGATTAAATAAATTACCTTCCCTGAGGCTGCTGAGCAAATGTAAACAGTAGAGTAATTAGTCTTTTGTCTGAAAGATCAGATCACACACAAGCTCTCACTGCTCTCCCTCTCTCACTTCCTGACATTACTCCCTGCTATCAGATAGAACAAAAGTGGGGGGGGGGGGGGTGGAGTACACAGGTCGGTCACTAGAGAAACCAGATATAGCACAGAAGGTAATAAAATCATTTGTAGCTTCTTAACAAAAAAAAGATGAACAAACGCAATATATTTGGAATACATCTTCGTTTAGTGTTCCCTCCATGTTGAAAACTAATCTTTGTAGTGAGACAACCCCTTTTAGGGATATTTAAGATTTCTATTCATCTAGAGCACATATGACAAACTCAAATCCAGTCCACCGTCTCATTTTATGTGGCCTACAAGAGCTTTAATACAGTGAACAGGGATGGACAAGGTGCAAATGCAGAAGGACATCTCCAGAGGATGCAACCAGTGCTTGACAGGGGCAGTGGTGCTGGCACAGGGAGTGGGCACATTGTTGGATTCGGAGCTCCAGTGCGCACCTCCATACCACTCTGTTTAACAACTCGCAGGCGGTGGCGCAGCTTCGACAGTCCTACTCAGGCACCCTAGCCACCATCCAACAGAGGTGGAAGGGGCTGGCTGTTAGGCTATGTTCACACGGCTTAAAATTGGACGTATTTCAGTCCGTAATTACGCGCCGGAGTGCAAAAATTTTACGGCTGGTATACGTCCCAGTCTTTTCGGTAATCCACAGTTCTCATAGAGAACTATGGATTACGTCTCTCCTCCCTGCTCGCAAAATTCCGCCACAGGGGGAGATAAGTGACAGTGAATTTACCACCCGGTTTGTATACGCGCCGCGGGTAATGCAAGTCTATGCGCCGACAAGGTCCCCCGGCCCCCTCTCACCGTTTCCCCGCCCCTCGCCAAACGAGTTATTGCGGGCGTAATTACGCCCTGGCATTTAACCCTGTGAACCTCCCTTATACAACCGTAAAGGACATCTTGGTCTTTTACGAGTTGCATGGCACTTCATGGTCCTTTGAGGACAACCATAAAACTGATGTGGCCTTCATTGAAAAGGAGTTAGAAACCCCTGCTCCAGAGGTAAATGATTTAACTATACAAAGGTATTTTCATGGCATAAGGAAGGTTTTTGCATGGTCAGTCTGCGTTTGTGGTTATATAGCTTTAAAGTATAACTGTGCAATGTTTCCACATTGCTGGGACCTATCGGTGGTGAAGCAGATTTAACTAGATGTGGTCAACAAGATCATGGGAACTTCTTGTTTCGTGGAAAAGTTCTAGAACTAAACATAATATTGTGGATCATCTTGTGTGTCTGTAATCTGATTTACCTTGGGTCACGTATTGTGTGTTTGTGTCACACATTGTATTGGAGGTTTTCTGTATCCACATTGTCCTAGCATTTCCATATAAACCCTGTGCAGAAGCCTCCAGTTGCCTGTTCCTTTTTTTTTACATCATAGCCTGGGTATTTATTACAACGAGTTGATAATTTGAGTGGCAAATCAAGTCTTCTCAATTACCTGATGCGATAATATGGCTGTGAAGAAGAACCTTATAATAGGATACAGTAATTTGCCATAGTTTGTCAGAGGCAAGTGATGGTGTTAAATGTACTAAAAAGCTCTCTTCATGCATGTCTGTATTATTACCTAGTGCTGTATGTTGCATCCAGAGGGGCATGGGCCCATAATGGCCTTTCGGGCTTTTTAGAAAACCTGTATACATCTGAAAGAGTTTTTTTTCGGGGCACAGTAGTATAGAGGGGCATGGGCCCATAATGGCCTTTCGGGCTTTTTAGAAAATATTTTAAAAAAATATAAATATAATTTAAAAATATATATATATATAAAAATTATAATATATATATAATATAAAAAATTTAAATGAACAGGCAGTCCCCGACTATACATGTTCCGACCTAATAAAGTCCCTAGTTAACAAACAGAGACTTATGGGCTGGCTTTACATTCAAACTGAGTCAGCCCCATGATAACCAAGTACCCAGCATTGCCACAGCGCACATAAAACAGAACAATTACCTATCCTAATATCCCCTCTTGAATGGGCTGCATCAGCCCCCTCGGGGCCCTATAGCTAAGACCCGTTTTGATTTTTCCCCGATAGGCCCGCCAGCACTGGTTTGCTATACTACAGACCTGGCTTCTACTGCAGCCTACTGGAAGCTAGTAAACACGCCCCTGAATTCAAAATGAAACCAAGAAAACAGGAATGAGGTAAGATGGATCAATATAGTGAGA
The DNA here is from genome assembly GCA_025379985.1 of Phyllomedusa bahiana. Classification (NCBI taxonomy): domain Eukaryota; kingdom Metazoa; phylum Chordata; class Amphibia; order Anura; family Hylidae; genus Phyllomedusa; species Phyllomedusa bahiana. The sequence continues at coordinate 65,563 of JAODAL010000268.1, read as the reverse complement.
CAACCCCTTTAAGCTGAAGAAATAGTGACAATAGCTTCAATAACCTTGAGTTGTAAGTAGATTCCTCGCATAGGATCTGTGCTGCAATACCAGATACTGCCAATGAAGAAAAGTGGCGTTTCTGGAACAAATCATTTTTACAATCTAATACAGCGCACTTTAATAACTTGATGATCAGGTGAATGATCACTCCTTCCTGATCATTCCCCAGTGTAAACGGGCTCAGATGAAATGCTGATTTGTGGTTAATCACATCCTTTATTCATTTAGTATTACTGTCTTCATCTTTTGTGCATTTGATGTAAATAGGGGACGTGCCGCTGACCATAATATACAATGATTTGTATGAGCAAGTGTTCGCAGCCACTCATGATCATTGCAATGTGAAAATTTTAAAAGGGTTGTCTCACTACATCGATTCATCTTTCCTCAGTCATATTTTCTCAGATTAATTTTTGAATACACTGTTTACTGTCTACTACTGGCCAGAAGTGATGAGCTGCTGAGGACACCAGGTCAGTAGCTATAGCGACCAGCACCCGCAAACCTATCAGGGGAGATCCAAACAGGTCTGTAACTATAGTGACCTGAGGAGCTGATGCAGTCCATACAAGAGGGGATATTTAGGAATAGGTAGGACACTGTTAATGGATATATATTGCAAAGTGACTTGTTTTTGCAAGATCTTTGCAATAAAAAGCAATCCTTGTAGTGAGACAACCCCTTTAAAGGGGTTGTCTCACTACGAAGATTTAGTGAAAATGTGGGGACCAAAAATCTAAGGATGTAAAGTCCTTGGTTACCCATTGGCAAAGTGCTACGGTTTTAGAGAAGGGCTGGTTTACATGTGCTTAGCAACGGTGTTGTTTACTGGTCAGGGAAGCATTTTGTCCTGCCCCGGTCGTGCACATGCAAAGGAAAAGGGAGTTAAGAGGAGGGCAGGGATGTGTTATTGGCAGGCAAGGAGGAGAAGCAGTGAAGAGGATACAATACACCAACCCCCCTGCATGTCCTCTCACTGCTTCTCCTCCTTGCCTGCCAATACACACATTCCTGCCCCTTTCCCCTTAACTGCCCCTTTTCCTTTGCATGTGCAACGACCTGGGCAGGAAAAGATGCTTCCCTGACCACTAAACAAACACCGTTGCTAAGCAAAAAGTAAACCAGCCCGTTCTTCTAAAACCGTAGCACTTTGCCAATAGTAACCAAGGACGTACATCCTTAGATTTTTGGTCCCCACATTTTCAACTATTATCTTCATAGTGAGACAACCCCTTTAAGTAAAACAAGCTCCAGTTGTTATATGTTTAATAGGTTGTTATATGGTTAATAGGTGGTTGTCATGGGCAGTAAATCGGCTCGTGTAAGGAGCCCCACTCTGACTTGATGTATCCCCCCTAAACTGCTCATGATTGGTGTCTCTGTAATCTGTACAGAGTTTTTGGAACAATCTGTATTACCAGGGCAGTGGCTCTTGTGCCTTCCGGTCTGGTGAGCCTGGCATGCCTGTTTTTACAGCTGCTTCATGCATTGGTTTGATGTGAATCCTCACACTTGGCTGTTTCCATTCTTATGTAACAGGCAGCAGGTACTCGTTACGTGGGCAGGAGGGCACTGTGCTTGCGCAAACCTGAAACGAGGCAGTGATTAATAATGAGCAATCTGCATTGTGTCCTCATAGGGTTACCAGTCACTTATTCACTGTGCAGCCTACAAATCCTGAGCTTTGGAGCTTCTAACCAAGATGTTCATCCACTATGAGAGCAATGGATAGTAAGGTGACTTCTTCACACCTTCTTTACGCTTCCAGCCGTCACAGTGCAATGTAATCTAGGAGATTTTTCGTTGTCTGTATTAAGTGGATTAGTGAGAGGAGGAGGGAGATGGAGGGGGCTCATTTTGGTAGTGAATGCTATCTGTTATTTGGATCTTTTCAGTACTAGTGTAACACCCTATGGTCCATGCTTTTAATCTCGTGCATTCACACACGAGCTGCCTCAAGCTCTGCCTCTGATTGTATGAGCTTGGCCCCGGACCAGGATCACTCCTAGTCTTCTAGTCTAGGACAATGCCGGTTGTGTTCAGCTGACATGATCTTGTTTGTTGTCGTACACAATTAAGGGAAGTGATATTATTAGTATTGCCTCATGACTGTGTGACGCATTAACCCTTACGACCATGGGTCAGGCTCACAAAGTTCAGCAACTCTCTCCATCTAAGGTAATGGAGCTGTGCCTTCTTTTCTTATGTAAAATGGAGTAGTGGATTGTAATTTATTGCATCCCCCACCTCCGCTCTGTTACCATTAGCTGGGCTGGCGCGTCATTGCTCCTGGGATGTCATCAAAGAGTAACGGGACCACTGGAGAATTGGTTGATTTAGATTCATTTATATCAGTCTGATGGATTAAAAATGTGTGTCCTCTATCGAGGCATGTCATGGTTATTGCCTTGTGTAACCATGTGTTAGTTTTAGTTGTCAACATAAGAATAATGGGACCCCCATTGCCACTATTAACACTCTTCATACATTAGTTTACATCTATCTACAGTTATTAAAAAGCAGATCAGATCCTTAGCTTGTATAGCAGCACACAAAGTCTCTGTAGTATAAGGATATGGCTGTTTGGGTTGCAGTGGTAGTAGTTGCTACAAATCACTGGTTTAAAGGGGTTTTGCCACAAAGTAAAACGTGGGAAGTTTGAAAATTAAGTAATAAACATTTTCACCGTTCATTATTATTAAAAATTCTGCACCGTTTTTGTTTTAGCTGCTCCTTTAGTGATCCATTGTTTACAGCTCATCTCCAGGGGATACGACCAGGGCTGTGAGCTCCTCAGTCCTGGTCGCACATGCTCAGACATCACCTCTCTTCTCAGGTAGCTTCTGAGGGTTCAAACCTCGGGTGCTGTCACTGTTTGACTTCTTACTAACTAGTCCAAAGGACAGGAGTAGAGACTCCTGTCCTTTGGACTAGTTAGTAAGAAGTCAAACAGTGTAAAAAAAAAAAAAAAAAAAAAAAAGAAACCTCAATGAGGTTTGTGCATTGATAAAGAGAGAAAAAAAATCCACAGGTTAAGTTCCTGAAGGGATTTGAACCAAGGACCCTTGTGCGGTAAAGCAAAAATGTTACCTCTGAGCTACAGTGTAGCTACTTACAATTCTATACATAAACAGACCTTTCTTTGACTAGAGAGAGGAAAGGCCTGGTGATGTCATCCTGCAGGGTCACATGATATGCAATTCAAACAACTCACACACGCCCCCTTCTGAGCACACAGAGCTGAAGAGCTGGATGCAGGAGGTATGAAATGAGATTGTGGCAAAATCCCTTAAAAGCCCCTTCCGCATCCTTCAATATATTCACATTAGAAATAAAACCTGGCAAGTTGAGCGGACGTGTTGCAAATTTTGGAACATGTTACACCTGTACATAGACATTATATAGGGTTGGCTTTTGGTTTATGCATGGAATTATGATTGATTATGAATAATTTAGTGGTTTGTAAAAGGTAGTAAAGAGTAAAACAGTAAGGACTTTTTCAGAACGGTTGTAAAATGGTCATAATTAATTTTCTGTGTGCAATTTAGAAAATTAACACTTTCTTTAGGAATACGGGAATTTTATTTTTACAAGTCCCTTTGTTTTCCATTAAAGGGGTTGTCTCACTACAAGGATTGCTTTTTATGTTAAAGATTTTGCGAAAACAAGTCACTTTGCAATATATGTCCATTTACAGTGTCCTACCTATTCCTAGATATCCCCTCTTGTATGGGCTGCATCAGCTCCTCAGGTCGCTATAGCTACAGACCTGTTGGATCTATCCTGATAGGCTGCCAGCGCTGGTTGCTATAGCTACAGACCTGGCTTCTACTGCAGCCCAGTAGAAGCCAGTAAACACGCCCATGAATTCAAAATGAAACCAAGAAAACAGGACTGAGGGAAGATGACTCGATGTAGTGAGACAACCCCTTTAACGTTGAATGGAAAATATACTTATTTGTGCTTAGAGAGCCAAAAAGTAAGGGAGATTTTTCCGCAGGGTTGGAGCTTACTCTTAATCGTAGTCTCCTGTTGGAGTTTGAGTAGTGAGGGTAGACACCTTCTGTAGTCAGATTCCATATATGCGAGATAAAATGTGCTTGAACAAGAGATGGAGATAAGGGGTTGGCCACATGGCAAGTGTAAAATGCCCAGTTGCATTCTGTGGCCGTTATCGTCTTTTGTATGGTTTTGGAGGACGGTTCTGTTTATGGATTTGGCCGTCCCCCTTAACCATTGAATAGCACACCTTCTGCCTGAAAAGATTGTGTATGTTCTTAGTTTTTTGGCATGCCATCGGTGTGATAATACGCCCAATAGAAAACCGTGCAGTGTAAGCTACTGGGTGGATTTTCTATTGACGTCTACAGGGATGGTTGACAGACAGTTTTCAGATGGTTTTCAAATCCTAAAACTGTCTGAAAAACCGACTGACAACCCTTGCCGTGTTGACGTACCCTAAAGGTCATCTGGGACATTTATGTTGGAAAAAAACTCTGTATGCCTCTATATAAAGTCAAAGACCTATCAAACTAAAATGATAGCCTATGCACCTATGTGGGTGCCCTATTACAGCTCTGTACAAGACGGACATAATATGGCCATGTGCATGGGAGCTTTATGTGCAAAGTACAGTGGTCTCTCGAGTTACAATTGCCTCAGGACACAACATTTTTACCATACAGTGGTCTTTTCTGGGACATTGTAACTTTAAATCACACACACATATGATTGATGGAAGATCCAAACAATTATCATGAACATTGTACTTTTTGAACCTCTGTATTAGTGCAGTGCATGTAGTGATTGGTGGTCTAGTAGCGCCTCTCTACAGTTCTACAGTGCAGTGCGCTACTGTATGTCCTGTACTGCTCTTTACATGTGCCAGGATGAGCCTCTCTTTTAGGCACCAGATGAGGGCCCCATTTTCTTTTTTCTGGTACATTGTGTATAAAGTACATGGCCCAAAGAAGCTCCTGTTTCCAGCAACTCTTTCTGATGTTATATGCAAGGACTTGGTTTATCTGTATTAGTATATGCTTCATTATCCTTAATCTTAATTTCTTCCTTATTTTGAGTTGGCATTTAGGGCTTCTGAACAAATTGCCAGTTACCATAAAGATATCGTTTCAACAAACAATGGTTATTCAGGAACCAATTGCATGTTGAGGGACCACTGTAGCTGAAGATTTAAACAAATTATTTACAGAGCTTCTTAAGTTTTATAATTTTATTTAAATGCATTGGAGCAATAGAAAGCAATTGATTGTATAATATAGCTATTTTTAGCACTCAAAAATTTCCTGTAGATTATATGTGTAATATCAGTAAATATGTACATTGCATGTAGTTGTATATGTTTCACTGTTGGAAGCTTAGATTTATTATTGTGACAAGGCTGGTAGCTCTATAGTGTTGTCCAGTTGATTTGGAGACCACTTGTGTGCCATAGATTAGCAATCAGCCATGGTTATATACCCTGATTACAATGTTGGATGTGGCTCACAAGGTACAATTGGTGTAGACTCTCTGATGTCGATCATCATAATGACACAAATATTCTAACATAGAAAGTGATTCTCCTTCCAGGGCCATGTTTCACAGGTAGTACCTCATCCTACAAAATGCCACCTACTGTGTCGGATCCCATGGACATCTGGGCAGAAGATACACAGCTTTCTCCAAAGGTTTCCGTGGATGTCTTACTCCCCACTGGAATCTATGTGCAGATGAAGGTGCCGCGAGATGCATCCATATCACAGATTAAGCAGGTAATACAACTACTCCATCAGAATTTATTTTCTACCATGTACTCAAATAATTCACTGTATACTGGATCCAAACTTTTATAAGTTATTGCTTAGGGGTGTTGTTCATCAAGATAATATCTCGGGAATTATGTAGACTGGAATGGATAGCACAGAGTACATATGGTTATTGACATTCTTGGAACTGTAGTTTAGTCGCTTTCACTTCCATTGCACTAAGGGCCATATACAGAAGTTCCCCGACTTACAACGTCCCGACTTATATCTGTCCCGAGTTTCAAACGGAGACTTATGCGGCGTGCTGGTACTTGTAGTTCCATGTTCCACAGCAGATAGTGGCTGTAGAACGACGAGCTCCAGCATGCCACAGCAGCACATGAGGTGAAAATAAGGTGAAATCTTCTAAACAGGGATACAAACTGCAAAACAAATGTAAAAACCCTTCCCTGCACTATCCAAAACTGAAAAAAAAAGCTTTTGTGCTGGAGTTACATTTATTAAATGTACCTGTTCTGACTTGCATACAAATTCCACTTAAAGAGGTAAAGCCACGATCTCATTTCATACCTCCTGCATCCAGCTCTTCAGTTCTGTGTGCTCAGGAGGGGGCGTATGTGATTTGTTTGAATTGCATATCATGTGACCCTGCAGGATGACATCACCAGGCCTTTCCTCTCTCTAGTCAAAGATAGGTCTGTTTGTTTACAGAGGTACAAGTAGCTACACTGTAGCTTAGAGGTAATGCTTTTTACCTCCCGACACAAGGGGTCTAGGTTCAAATCCCTGCAGGAACCAAACCTGTGGATTTTTTTTTCTTTAGCAATACACATACCTCATTGAGGTTTCTTTTTTTAATTTATTTGCACTGTTTGACTTATTAATAAGGAGTATAGAGGACAGGAGCAGAATGACAACACCTGGGGTTTGAACACTCAGTAGCTGTCTGAGAGAAGAGATTATGTCTGGGCATGTGCGACCAGGGCTGAGGAGCTCTCAGCCCAGGTCGTATCCCCTGGAGACGAGCAGTAAACAATGGCTCACTAAAAGGGCAGCTAAAACAAAAACGGTCCAGAATTTTAAATAACAATGAATGGTGAAAATTTTATTATTTAATTTGCAAGCGTCCCACGTCAATTTTACTTTGTGGCAAAACCCATTTAAGAACAAACCTACAGTCCCTATCCCGTTCATAATCTGGGGACTCTCTGTATATGAAAATCAGAGTTCCCCTCTCATTTTTCCAGAGCACTGTATGAATTGAGAGGGGCGCTCTGATTGGTAGCTATGGACAACAAAGTGAGTTTTAGATAGTTAGTTAAAGCTAACTTAGTTTTAGAGTTTTCATACATGTGGCCCTAAGTTGTAATGACCTCGCATATCAGCCACAGCCCCTGACATATGTAGTGATGTGCATGCCTTAAACAGCATGCCCATCACTGACATTATTTAAATTTTTCCGGCAGTCCTATTCAATTAATAATTACATATAAAGTCTCGTCCTTTTCTATCTGTGATAGTAAAGAGATAAAACTCCTGAACGACAGGGCAGACTAATCTCAGTTTACTGTTGGTGCTACCTATCTGCACGTAGTCTCATCACAAATAGTAGGTAGTAACATAATGATTGCGCTATTGTTTTTTAGGCAAGCCTAGATAAAGATTAAACTAAATCGACAGGGCAATGACAAGAGCATGGAAGGATAATGGGTTAATCTTTTTCTGCACTGGATAGGTTTACAGCTTTCTTTATACTTGTCAGATCCTGCTGATAACACATACAGCCTAAAAAGAGAGCCATTATGCATCCTCACTGCCATGCTATCAGATCTCACAGAGGCCAAGTCAGTGAGACACACCGGGAAGTCCTGTACATAGGGAAAGTTTAAAAAATTTGATAAAAAATAACCACTCGATCAAATAAAAATCCATATAATAGTCCCATGTTGCTTGTCAATATGTGTAAAAAAATTGATGGTAATTTCCCTTTAACACTGAAGTGTATACAGCGGTTGCTGGAGTGTCATGACCCTTTAATTCATTCAACTGATGGGAGTGCCAGGAGTCAAAACTGGAGCAATCCAGCCCTTAGGATATTTCCTGAATATGAAGCCCTGGAAAGAATCTTTGACTTCAGAACTAGCTATTATTGTATGTCTCCTGCTCATGTGCTCAAATACATGAATAACAAGTTCATGCCCACAATATGCCAAATTTTCTGCCAGAATGAGGCTAAGCATTTGTTTTTAGTTAGAATTATATCTTTAAGGTTCTAGAAATCTGGATTTGCTTTTTAGTGTTTACGTGACTCCCTCCTCCCCCATTCGCGACGTGTCGGTGTCATTAGTTCTCCCACTGATATGAAAAAAGAGCTTAAACCAGAAGTGAATGGTCCCCACCACCCAAAGGAGGGAGTGCTAAGGTTCATTCCCCATAGAGAATTGTGCAGAGGTGACTGCATGTTAGGATGTCCATAGACTGAGAACTGAGCAGTGGTGACTGCGCTCTGGACTTCTTGTTGAGAACTGAGGGATGGGGACCTCCTAGCTGGCAGTCAGTATGCACATTAGCATATTAGCCACAAAAACTGATGGCAGTAATAGCTAGTAGAGGTAGGGCTAAGTAAAAAATTAAATAAAAAACCCAGGAATTACTGGACTACCTGATAGACATGTATTATGACAGCTGAAGGTTTTTGATGACCGTACCAGTTCTCTTTAAAGATATCTCTGAACATATGCATAAACATTATTTTTTATGCATTGCTTGTACTTTTATGAAAAAAAAAAAAAATTAAAACATTTAATTTAACGGAACACTTATCTATTGTTTGACTTCTGCAGCTTGTGTTTACTACAGTGTAGTGCAGGTGCTTATTGTATCAGACAACTGTTTGGGAGCTTAGTCAGCAGCCCCTCTCTGTGCGCTAGAAACGCTCCAGAACTTCAAAACTGTTTAATTTAAAAAGAGATGGAACAATGTTTTTATTTTTAAAAGCATACCCAATACAATATATATATATACAGTACAGACCAAAAGTTTGGACGCACCTTCTCATTTCAAGAGTTTTCTGTATTTTCATGACTATAAAAATTGTAGATTCACACTGAAGGCATCAAAACTATGAATTAACACATGTGGAATTATATACTTAACAAAAAAGTGTGAAACAACTGAAAATATGTCTTATATTCTAGGTTCTTCAAAGTAGCCAACTTTTGCTTTGATTACTGCTTTGCACACTCTTGGCATTCTCTTGATGAGCTTCAAGAGGTAGTCACCTGAATGGTTTTCACTTCACAGGTGTGCCCTGTCAAGTTTAATAAGTGGGATTTCTTGTCTTATAAATGGGGTTGGGACCATCAGTTGTGTTGTTCAGAAGTCAGGTGGATACACATCGGATAGTCCTACTGAATGGACTGTTAGAATTTCTATTATGGCAAGAAAAAAGCAGCTAAGTAAAGAAAAACGAGTGGCCATCATTACTTTAAAGCATACATGCCAACTCTCCCGTTTTTGGCGGGGGGGGGAGGGGGGTCCCGCTATTTGGGGTCCCCTCCCGCCCACCCAGGGGGGGTGGCATTCCGCCCGCCGCCCGCAGGCGGCGGGGGTCCTTTAAATGGCTGCGGCGACAGAGTAGCGCTAGTGCGCTACTCTTGCGCCGCCCGGGCGCTCCCTACAGGCGGGTGAAGCGGCCGCTGCGCCCCGCTTCACCCGCCCCGGGGTCTCGCTGTGCAGGGAGGAGGCAGGAGGGATCGTTCCTCTCCTCCCTCTGCCCCCTGTATGTCCGGCGCCGGTGTGTGCGGCGCACATACAGGTCAGCGGCGCAGGGGAAGTGACACGCGGCTGCAGTGGAGTGACGCGCGGCTGCTCTCACTCCCTCTGCGCCGCTGAGGAGATCGTTTCCGGAGCGGCCGTGCTGCAGGAGCCTGGTGAGGTAAGTGGATTTTATTATTTTATTTTTATTAGCTATATGGGGGCTCTGCCTGGCAACAATGGGGGCACTACCTGGCAACAGAGGGGCCATCTACCTGGCAACAGAGGGGGCACTACCTGGCTAACAAAGGGGGGCACCTGCCTGGCTAACAAAGGGGGCACCACTACAGAGGGGGCATCTACTTGGCTACAAGGGGGCATCTACCTGCCTGTAAGGGGCACTACCTGCTTATGGGGGTTACTACCTGGCTATAAGGGCATCTACCTGGCTTTCTTCCAAAGCCGTTATGCAGTTAGGTGGAGTGGGTGTAGCTTTTTGAAGGGGCGTGGCATACAGACAAGATGGGCGTGTCCATGCAAATCTTTGTCGCGGCGCGCTACGCGCGCCGCCCACTAAAGCCTCCTGCTTTTTCATTTTCAAAAGTTGGCAACTATGCTTTAAAGTGGTTTTGCCAGGACGTGCCTTATCTGCTAAGAAGCAAATGTAAACAAGCCGCTGAGCTGAGAGCGTGAGAGACACACACAGCCAGAGCACAAAGCCATGCATAAGGGATCGTGTGAAATGCTCACTCAAATAATCAAACTACAACTTGTGGATTCTGTATACAAAAGACAACAGCTTTCTCCACAGCAGCTTGAAAGCTTCTTCATGTTCTCTGTCATCAGTTAAAGCAGGGATCTACTCAGATAATCGCACTACAACTAGTTTATTCTGTATACAAAAGAAAACATATTTCTACCCGGTGCCTTGAAAACTTCTGCAGCTCAGTCTCATCAGATAAGAAGCTTTCTCTGAGCAAGCCCGGCCAGCAGCTCTTGTCAAGTCGTATCTAGTAGAAGCTTTGAAGTAACTAAGGGCAGGTAAGGCAGCCTGTAGCTCTCTCAGGCTGCACTTTTTGTAATCACATATATTTAGAAAAGTGATTAAAAACCCATTTTGGAGGATCCCACATCAACATTACATCGTGGCTAAACCCCTTTAAGAAATGAAGGTCAGTCAGTCCGAAAAATTGGGAAAACTTTGAAAGTGTCCCCAAGTGCAGTGGCAAAAACCATTAAGCGCTACAAAGAAACTGGCTCACATGAGGACCGCCCCAGGAAAGGAAGACCAAGTGTCACCTCTGCTGCGGAGAATAAATTCATCCGAGTCACCAGCCTCAGAAATCGCAGATTAACAGCAGCTCAGATTAGAGACCAGGCCACACACAGTTCTAGCAGCAGACACATCATTACAACAAGTGTTAAGAGGAGACTGTGTGCAGCAGGCTTTCATGGTAAAATAGCTGCTAGGAAACCACTGCTAAGGACAGGCAACAAGCAGAAGAGACTTGTTTGGGCTAAAGAACACAAGGAATGGACATTAGACCAGTGGAAATCTGTGCTTTGGTCTGATGAGTCCAAATTTGAGATCTTTGGTTCCAACCATCTTGTCTTTGTGCAACGCAGAAAAGGTGAACGAATGGACTCTACATGGCTGGTTCCCACCGTGAAGCATGGAGGAGGCAATGTGATGGTGTGGGGGTGCTTTGCTGGTGACACTGTTGAGGATTTATACAAAATTGAAGGACTACTAAACCAGCATGGTTACCACAGCATCTTGCAGCAGCATGGTATTCCATCCGGTTTGCGTTTAGTTGGACCATCACTTATTTTTCAACAGGACAATGACCCCACACACACCTCCAGACTGTGTAAGGGCTTTTTGACCAAGAAGGAGAGTGATGGGGTGCTACGCCAGATGACCTGGTCTCCACAGTCACCAGACCTGAACCCAATCGAGATGGTTTGGGGTGAGCTGGACCGCAGAGTGAAGACAAAAGCGCCAACAAGTGCTAAGCGTTGGGCCAACAAGTGCTTCAACAAGTGCTTCAAGGCTGTTGGAAGACCATTTCAGGTGACTACCTCTTGAAGCTCATCAAGAGAATGCCAAGAGTGTGCAAAGCAGTAATCAAAGCATAAGGTATATAATTCCTCATGTGTTAATTCATAATTTTGATGCCTTCAGTGTGAATCTACAATTTTTATAGTCAAGAAAATACAAAAAACTCTTGAAATGAGAATGTGTGTCAAAACTTTTGGTCTGTACTGTGTGTGTGTGTGTGTGTGTGTGTGTGTGTGTGTGTGTGTTTGTTTGTGTGTGTGTATATATATATATATGTGTGTGTGTATATATATATATATATATATATATATGTTGAAACTTGATTATCTCCTAAATATCGTTACGTTATGTGTTGTTTCTCTTTTCACAGCTTGTGTGGAAGGATGCACAAAGTTACCCCCTCTTCCATCTGCTTCTGGAAATTGACTCTTATATGTTCCAATGTGTCAACCAGACAGCTGTCCATGAGGAACTGGAAGATGAGAGCCGAAGGCTTTGTGATGTACGACCCTTCCTCCCGGTTCTGAAGCTGGTGAACAGGAGCTGCAATCCTGCAGAGAAGCTAGATTCCAAGATAGGAGTCTTAATAGGAAAAGGTAGTGTGTTAACAGGCATTGTGTTTTGGTGTCCTCCTCCTCTCCACTGCTCGTCACACTTGGTAGATAGGATCAGGTCATGCCATAGAAACAATAGTCCTCATTGTGCCATGCTGTTGAGATGGGTCCACACATCCCCTGAACTGGATCCTGTGATGTAGCATATTAGCAGATCTCTTCTAGAAATGTAAGCATAAAATGTGACCGACTTCAAAACTTTGTTAAGAGAAACTGCAGAATATGAAGGGCTTGTTGTCAACGATGTACGTTAAGACTCTCTAGCTGTAACATTTCTTATCAAGGTGCCTTTTTTTTTCTCTTTTTGGCCTGTCCTTGATTAGAGCTGGGAAAAACCCAGTGAGGGCGGGAAAGCACCTACTATAGAGACATCTAGGATTAGATAAAGGATCTGCTTTCTTCTGTGGCACTGTTTTAAGAAATAGGCAGTACCTTTTTTAGAATCTGGATGGCCCCTTAACAAAGAGCAACTCTAGAGAACTAACATGTTGGTGCATGACATGATCACCATGTAATGATTAATTTCTTCTGTGGTCCAAAGCATACAAGCTGATCCTCGAGTGTAAAGGAAAGGTCAAACATGAGTTGTGATATTAACCCCACAGAAATAGGGCAATATCCCCTACACGGTGTGGTGAGGGGCCTAGCTGGAGGAGATCAAGCAGCAATAAATGCACATAGTGTGGTCCAATGCAGAACCCAGGAAGACATTGCTTACTAGAAAAATTACAAAAAGCATGGTGGTTCCCACTAGGAGGCAAAAGACTTAGCTTTTCAAATATCAATCTCCAGACCCCTGTGCCAAAGCCTGGAAATGCCCTTTGCTCTTGATTTGAGCTATTTTCTCACAGTAGTTGACTCCTGCACCAGAAGTTTGCTCCCTTTTTCTCTGGTCTTGTAGTTGTCTGTCTCCAGTTGCCTTCACTCTTGTTAGTGGATGCATTCCTCTGCCATTTCCATACTGTGTTCCTCATTCCCCTCCTCAGAGGCCGTCCGTCTCCGGGTCACCAGTGGATATTAAAGCTCAGGGCCATTCATCCTGTTCTAGAGCCCACAGCTTCCTTCTGTCCTATCTGTGGCCCAACACCACAGTAGAATTGCTGTTCTTTCATCGGCATCAGTCAGAAGACGCTATAATGCTCAGGTCTACACAACATACCGCCCTTTCAGGTGGGAAATCTACCCATTTTCTTCCATTTCCATACTGCCCTTCTCACTCTCCTCCTCAGAGGCCGGCAGTTTTAGTTAAGAATGGGAACTGAATGACACACACTAAGGGTCCGTCATCACTATCTAGGGCTTGCAGCTACTCTCTTTTCTCATTTGCGGCCCAGCATCTGACCTTACTTGTTGTTCTTTTAGCCACAACAGTCAGAAGAAGCCGAGGTTTACAGAACATACCACTCTTCCAAATGGGAAACCCGCTGTTTTATGTCAGAACAGGGACTCTTCCTCAAAATGGTCACACAACCACATATCCATGAAAACCCTGGAACTATAATATAGACAAAGGTGTAATTAGAATTCACAATAATAAGTGCCCCCACCACCTGAAAACGGAAAGAAAAAGAATACTGTGACTGTGATGATAAAAGATAGAAATAATAGCACCATTTTTCAGAGAAACTATATACTATAGTATTGTTATAGGACCTCAAACCAACATCTTGCAATTCCATACAATAAGGTACAATGTTTTTGCAAAGAATAGTAGATGACACAGCAGTTCCAAAGGTATCCAATAAAAATAATTGCGTTTATTTTCATCCATTAAAATGCAAGAAAACATCTCCACAGCATTGCAAAAATCCCCAGTTAACTCCGACGCGTTTCGGTTGACAGCCCACCCTTAGTCATGGCATAAAATCAAATAACTGATGCGCCAATATATACTAATAGTGTAAGATCAATAAACTGGCTCACCTGTCTGAGTTCGGCCCCTCCAGAGATGCATGGCATGTCAAACTTCCGACACGCTGGAGAGAGCGCAAACGCGCGATCCCCAGCGCCATGAACTTCCGGGACGCCGAAAGTATCCAGGAAACCATGGCGCGGACATGCGCAATGGAACCTAGCAACAATGTTTTTGCACCTGAGTGGGCCCCCTCAACCTCTGGGCCCTATAGAAGCTGCTATGGCTATAGTTATGCCCATGGATATAGGTCTCCTGGTGTTAGCTCCAACTGACTACTAAACAGAAGCCTGGTTCTGACGATACTGAAACTTCAACAAAATGCAATAACCTATACATGCTAATGTTACACCAGCAAATTACAATAGCATCTCTTGCAACAGAAAGTCAGTGTTTAATCCACAATAATGACATCTGTACATATTTGGAGTCCAGTATATCTGGCCTAAAAGGAGGACAAGATACAGTGTATACAGGGTTCTTGCAGAGTCCACATAACTTCCCGTTTTCACCCTCCTTACAAGTGCTTGAGTATATTAGGGGTATCCCAAGAGTTCTTAATGGATTGTCCGATCTTGTGAGGCAGGTGATAACATTTAGGAGAGCTCCCCTACACGTCCAGTTATCACTTCAGAGAGAATATGTGACTGGTGCATATTTCCCGGTTAGACATTCCAGAAACCTTTACTTCCTAACCTTGTGCACCATGTCAGCAGTCTAACTCCAGCGAGTTCTCCGGTTAGTGGAACACAATGAAATAGCTCTGGCACGTTTCCCACCATCTCCCTGAGATCCGCAGGCTCTGCCCTGAATGACAAGCATTGACTTGACTTTGGCAGATGAAGAAGAGAACGTTTGACTTTCCAAGCCTCAGCATGAACCTCTTCTCCCTATAGATGGCCTCTTTATTTCCCATCTCCCCTCAAATCTGGAATCCACCGTTAAACCTGGCTCGGCTTTGGACGCAATGAGTGACATGTGGTCTTATATATAAACCATAATAAGTGTGATCTAATTGACTCTGTAACCATGGGCCCTATGAGAGATTTTCTGGTTTCATTTGTTTGCTGCTTCTGAAGTTCAGTTACAGTCGTGTTTTGCTCAGTATTTTCCACCCATTTTTACTGACAGGAATTGAAGCTTAATATAATTACATATTAGATTGTTGCTCTCGGGTCCCAGGGCTTTTAGCGAGTGCATCAGGGTTGTCACACATGGTTGGATGTCTGTTCCTGAGGGGATGACAATTAGATTTTTCTTGTCCACTTCTGTTGTTTTCTCACTAGATAAGCGGATACACAGGCCTCCCTTCTTTATACTCATTACTATGAATTATTGGAAATATATACTACTCACAAAAAGTTATGGATATTTGGCTTTTGGTTAAAATTTCAAGATGAACATAACATTTCTTGAATTTTTTTTTAATGAACTAAATGAGAGCATCTCTTAACTTCATAATGCACATCCAGCTGTTCAGTGTTTCAGTCCTTTTTGCACAACTTGCAGATATCTAACAAGGAACTTAATGGCAAAATTCAGAACAGGTGTTTAATCACTGAATCGCCCAATAAATTTAGTAGATCAAGTTGAGTTGGGATTCAAACAGTCCTCCTCATCATGCTGTTCACATTTAGACATGAGACCAAGACAACACCTTAAATGTACTGACATGTAGCGATGTACTGTTCAACGAGGCAGAGAAACTAGAAGAGCCACAGAAAGGCAAAGACGTGGACGTCCTTTGACTACATCACACACTGATGACTGCTTCATTGTAAACAATTACCTGCATAACCGGATGATGAATGCCAAACAACTCCAGGCACATTTAAGGGAGGTGAGAGGCAACGTCAGACCATTTGTAACCATTTACATCACTGTGGTCTGTGTGCTAGATGACTAACAAGGGTACCTGACTTGGCTGATGCATAGCGCTCTACATGATGTCTCCAACATCGCCTCTAGAGTTAATCGACTTGCATCACTGAACAGCACTGGTTCCTGACCTATGAAAAACAGTGATGTCTGTGTCTGGTGGTGTGGTCATATCATCTGGCACACAAACCACATGCTTGAAGACATTTCAACCAAAAGCCAAATATCCCTACTTTTTTGTGAGTACTGTATATTTATATGGGGGCTTAAAAACTCTTCTGAGGGTATTTACTACACATTTTGGTGTACAAGTCATAGATTTTTTGCAAGCATCATTTGTGCAAAAATCTGTGATTATACATTTTTTTTACACATCTCTCACCACAAAATAAAGTGGGCATGGTTTAGTGTTAGGGGTGTGGCCTCCTGTGGCACAACAAATTCACTATACATTACGCCAGAAAGGGGCATCTAAAAACTAAACCAACCCCTTGCGGAAATAACTTGTGTGTGAGCTGCATGGAAACTAAACAATAAGCCAAATTTATTAAGAGGCCTGCTCATCTTGTTATAGGGCACCTTTAATTAGGACTGAGGTATGAAATGATGCTTAATGAATTGCTTGCATGTGACTCAGTATCATTAAGGCTAAGTTTACATCTGTGTTGGAGGTTCCATAATAATTGCTTAAAAAAGTGCAGCCTGGAGCTTTATTTCTTTCTGTTAAAATGGGGGACACCATAATGGAAAACTGATGTATCCCATCGTAATCAAATGGGTTAGTTGGTTACCATTGGTGTTCCTCATGTAACTAATCCAGTGATGCCACTATGACTGAGGCTCCGCACAGAACCTTCAATGCAGATCTCAATTAGGCCTATATTGGGAACCACAGACTTCTATCCATCTATACTATAAATATATATATATATTTGTGTGTGTGTGTATAATATACAGTTGTGCTCAAAAGTTTACATACCCCGGCAGAATTTTTAATTTCTTGGCCTTTTTTTCAGAGAATATGAATGATAACACAAACATTTTTCCCACTCATGGTCAGTGGTTGGATGAAGCCATTTATAGTCAAACTTCTTTGTTTTCTCTTTTTAAATCATAATGAGAACCAAACACATCCAAATGACCCAGATCAAAAGTTTACATACCCCAGTTCTTCATACCGTGTATTGCTCCTCTAACATCAGTGACAGCTTGAAGTCTTTTGTGGTAGTTGTGGATGAGGCTTTTTATTTTCTCAGATGGTAAAGCTGCCCATTCTTCTTGGCAAAAAGCCTCCAGTTCCTGTAAATTCCTGCGCTGTCTTGTATGAACTGCGCTCTTGAGATCTCCCCAGAGTGGCTCAATGATATTGAGGTCAGGAGATTGAGGTGGCCACTCCAGAACCTTCACTTTGCTCTGCTGTAGCCAATGACAGGTCGACTTGGTCTTGTGTTTTGGATTGTTGTCACGTTGGAACGTCCAAGTACGTCCCATGCGCAGCTTCCGTGCTCCAGTATTTGCTGATAACGTGCTGCATTCATCTTTCCTTTAACTTTGACCAGGTTTCCTGTGCCTTTGTAGCTCACACATCCCCAAAACATCAGCGATCCACCACTGTGCTTTACAGTAGGAATGGTGTTCCTTTCATCATAGGCCTTGGGGACACCTCTCCAAATGTAACGTTTGTGGTTGTGGCCAAAAAGTTAGATTTTGGTCTCATCACTGCAAATTACCTTGTTCCAGAAGTTTTGAGGCTTGTCTCTGTGCTGTTTGGCATATTGTAGACGAGATACTTTGTGGCATTTGCGCAGTAATGGCTTTCTTCTGGCGACTCGACCATGCAGCCCATTTTTCTTCAAGTGCCTCCTTATTGTGCATCTTGAAACAGCCTCGGCGCTAGTTTTCAGAGAGTCCTGGATTTCAGCTGATGTTATTTGTGGGTTTTCTTTGCATCCCGAACAATTTTCCTGACAAAATTTTTGTTGGTCTACCTGACCATGGTTTGGTTTTTACAGAGCCCCTGATTTTTCCATTTGTTAATCACAGTTTGAACACTGCTGATTGACATTATCAATTCCTTGGATATCTTTTTGTATCCCTTTCCTGTTTTATATAGTTCAACTACCTTTTCCCGTGGATCCATTGACAATTCTTTTGCTTTCCCCATGACTCACAATCCAGAAACATCAGTGGCTGGATGAAAGATGCAAAAGTCTGTCTGGATCCCTGAAACTCACTCAGCTTTTATAGCTATCTAAGGATGTCAGGGACAAGATCATAGACCTGCACAAAGCTGGAATGGGCTACAAAACCATAAGTAAGACGATGGGTGAGAAGGAGACAACTGTTGGTGCGATAGTAAGAAAATGGAAGAAATACAAAATGACTGTCAATCAACATCGATCTGGGGCACCATGCAAAATCTCACCTTGTGGGGTATCTTTGATCAAAAGGAAGGTGAGAGATCAGCCTAAAACTACACGATTTGTTAATGATCTCAGTCACCAAGAAAACCATTGGTAATACATTACGCCGTAATGGTTTAAAATCCTGCAGTGCTCGCAAGGTCCCCCTGCTCAGAAAGGCACATGTGCAGGCCCGTCTGACGGTTGCCAATGAACACCTGGATGATTCTGTGAGTGATTGAGAAGGAGCTGTGGTCAGATGAGACAAAAATTGAGCTCTTTGGCTTTAACTCAACTCGCCGTGTTTGGAGGAAGAGAAATGCTGCCTATGACCCAAAGAACACTTTCCCCACTGTCAAGCATGGAGGTGGAGACATTATGTTTTGGAGGTGTTTCTCTGCTAAGGGCACAGGACTACTTCACCGCATCAATGGGAGACTGGATGGAGCCATGTACGGTAAAATCATGAGTGACCTCCTTCCCTCCGCCAGGACATTAAAAATGGGTTGTGGCTGGGTCTTCCAGCAAGACAATGACCCAATACATACAGCCAAGGCAACAAAGGAGTGGCTCAGAAAGAAGCCCATTAAGGTCATGGAGTGGCCTAGCCAGTCTCCAGACCTTAATCCCATAGAAAACTTATGGAGGGAGTTGGATCTCCAAGTTGCCAAGCGACAGCCTCAAAATCTTAATGATTTAGAGATGATCTGCAAAGAGGAGTGGACCAAATTCCTACTGACATTTGCGCAAACCTCATCATCAACTACAAACAATGTCAGACTGCTGTGCTTGCCAACAATGGTTTTGCCACCAGGTATTAAGTCTTGTTTGCCAGAGGGATCAAATACTTATTTCTCACTGTAAAATGCAAATAAATGTATACATTTTATACAATGTGATTTTCTGGATTTTATTTTGGATATTCTATCTCTCAATGTTAAAAATAACCTACCCTTAAAATTATAGATTGTTCATGTCTTTGTCAGTGGACAAACTTACAAAGTCAACAAGGGATCAAATAATTATTTCCTTAACTGCATATTATACACACAAATATAAAATATATATATATTATACACACAAATATATTTTTATTCAACAAGCCTATTAGAGATGTTATTGATTAGGAGACTTGCGCTTCAACTCCCAGGACACAATGAGCTTGTTTGTTTTTAATAAATGCCTATTTCCTCTGTTCAGCCCCCCACCCTCCTCTACCTTCAGGGTGCTGTCAGATGTTTGAAATCACTTAAAACAAGTTACATGGAAATGAGCTCGTGATCTCTCTTTATGCCTGAGAGAGAAATGGTGCTGGTTATCCACAGCTCTGGGTTTGGTTTAGTACATGACTGTGCCACAGAGCTGTCAGGACTTGAGGGAGAGATCACATGCAGGAATGCATAGATCAGGTCCCCAGATGCTTGAATCTCTGGAAACCCCAGGTCTGGAACCACTAGGAACCTGCACCTGTGTGCAAGTCCTTGCTATGAATTTTAACCCTGTCATGCAACAAGGTCCGAAGTGCATGATCTGCTTCCTCATTATATGTGGCACAGAAGCATCAAGGCATCTAGACAAATGTGCCTTTCAGAAGTCTGGAAAGCTGGGACACATGCCCTTTAGGGGCAGTAATGGTTACCACATTTGTCACATGTAATTTAGTTGGAGGCTCTAAGGCAGATTCATTCAAATTCAACATGATGAATATAGATGCATGCAACTATATTCTTCCCATCAAAACGATGGACCATTATAAATCAATAAAATCTGTCGACTGCTGGTGGTATCTGTTGCGTGACGGATTTAGCGTTGGGTCATGGTTTCTGGTATAAATTACAGCACAGATGTGAACAGAGCCTTAACCATCTCTAGAGGACATCTTGAAGTGTCCCTCCAGGCATACTCTCCTGTCTGATCTGACTTTGGATGTTAAAAGATAGAGTTCTAGACTGGGTGGTTGGATGCAGAGCAGATATCGACGGGGCATTTTAAAGGAGGTCTGTGACATCTCCTGACATGTCTGTTTTGGTAAATCCTTGTGTTACCTGTGAGATAACCATCCTGGAGCATCTTCTCTTAGAACTTTGTGTTGTGTTGTTCCTCTGTTATTCCTTCTAGAAATGTATTCCTGAATCTGTCAGAGGGGTGTTACCAAATAGTGGGTGTGTCCCTGCCCATTCTGACTGTGCCAGCACCGATTGGGCAATGTCAGACAGTGCAGAGACATACCCCCATATAGGTAACACCCGTCTGACACATCAGTAATTTCAAGCAGAATTAACAGAGGAATAACACAACACAAATAGTTATAAGAGAAGAGGCTCCAGAATTGTTATTTCACAGGGAACATCTGGTTTGACTCTTTTCTCTAAATGTAATATCTCCAAGACAGACCTGTTTGGAAGTGCGGTGTAACATGGCTTTAACACCTCTACATTGTCACCCCCAAAGATTCTTCTTTTGTATGTGTGTATTGTAACCATATGGAGGAAATCTTAGTCCAAGAAACTTCTTTGAAGTTTGGGACCCACAGCAAAATGCCCTTTCTATCTAACCCTTTAAACCATCACAGACTAACTTTATTCCTACGACCTGTCAATAATATTAGGATCTGATTACACAATGGTCTTTATTAAAGGGTTAGTCTGTAGAGGGCTGGATTTTTACCCTCAGATTTCTGCCATGTATTTTACTCGACACAGATCTCATTGCATTATAAGATGCTAATTAGCCCCATTTAACAGGGCTAAAACCCATCCTGGCCTCCAATATTTTCTTTGCTGAATCCGAAAATATGACGCACGGTTGTTTTTTTAACATAACATAAATTTGGAATTAGCAATGGTAAAAATAAGTGCCACATGGAGTATTTATGATTCCTATTGTGGTGCATTCTTTACACAGCAATATATGTATCAAAAACATATAATCACATGGCATCTGTAAAATGCAGCAGAGGGGCAAGCTTGGGTTTTTTGTTTTTTTTCGGCATGTGTACAAACAAGTTTCTGATTAAAACTATCTAACAGGGCTAATCCTATGTGTTTTCTGTGCTTTATATATGCCGGAAGAACATACAGTGGGGAAAAAAAAGTATTTAGTCAGCCACCAATTGTACAAGTTCTCCCACTTAAAAAGATGAGAGAGGCCTGTAATTGACATCATAGGTAGACCCCAACTATGAGAGACAAAATGAGAAAACAAATCCAGAAAATCACATTATCTGATTTGGAAAGAATTTATTTAAAAATTATGGTGGAAAATAAGTATTTGGTCACCTACAAACAAGCAAGATTTCTGGCTCTCGCAGACCTGTAACTTCTTTAAGAGGCTCCTCTGCCCTCCACTCATTTCCTGTAGTAATGGCACCTGTTTAAACTTATCAGTATAAAAGACACCTATCCAGAACCTCAAACAGTCACACTCCATACTCCACTATGGTTAAGACCAAAGAGCTGTCGAAGGACACCAGAAACAAAATTGTAGCTCTGCACCAGGCTGGGAAGACAGAATCTGCAATAGGCAAGCAGCTTGGTGTGAAGAAATCAACTGTGGGAGCAATAATTAGAAAATGGAAGACATACCAGACGACTGATAATCTCCCTCCATCTGGGGCTCCACGCAAGATCTCACCCCTTGGGGTCAAAATGATCACAAGAACGGAGAGCAAAAATCCCAGAACCACACGGGAGGGCCTAGTGAAGGACCTGCAGAGAGCTGGGACCAACGTTACAAAGGCTACCATAAGTATCACACTACGCCGCCAGGGACTCAGATCCTGCAGTACCAGATGTGTCCCCATGCTTAAGCCACTACATGTCCGGGCCCCGTCTGAAGTTTGCTAGAGAGCATTTGGATGACCCAGAAGAGTATTGGGAGAATGTCATATGGTCAGATGAAACCAAAGTAGAACTGTTTGGTAGAAGCACAACTCGTCATGCTTGGAGGAGAGAGAATGCTGAGTTGCATCCAAAAATCACCATAATTACTGTGAAGCATGGGGGCGGGGGGGAAACATGCTTTGGGGTTGTTTCTCTGCAAAGGGACCAGGATGACTGATCCGTGTACATGAAAGAATGAATGGGGCAATGTATAGTGAGATTTTGAGCGCTAACCTCCTTCCATCAGCAGGGGCATTGAAGATGAAACGTGTCTGGGTCTTTCAACATGACAATGATCCCAAGCACACCACCAGGACAACAAAGGAGTGGCTTCGTAAGAAGCATTTCAAGGTCCTGGAATGGCCTAGCCAGTCTACAGATCTCAACCCCATAAAAAAACCTTTGGAGGGAGTTGAAAGTCCATGTTGCACAGCGACAGCCCCAAAACATTACTGCTCTAGAGGAGATCTGCATGAAGGAATGGGCCAACATACCAGCAACAATGTGAGCCAACCTTGTGAAGACTTACAGAAAATGTGTGACCTCTGTCATTGCCAACAAAGGATATATAACAAAGTATTGAGATGAACGTTTGTTATTGACCAAATACTTATTTTCCACCATAATTTGCAAATACATTCTTTCCAAATCAGACAATGTGATTTTCGGGATTTGTTTTCTCATTTTCTCTCTCATAGTTGAGGTCGACCTATGATGTCAATTACAGGCCTCTCTCATCTTTTTAAGTGAGAGAACTTGCACAATTGGCGGCTGACTAAATACTTTTTCCCCCACTGTACAGAATGAACTTAAACTATTTATTTATTCATTTATTTTATGCTTTGTGTAATGCGTGATGCGACACATAAAAGAAAGCAGCCTGTACCTAAATGGCGTGTTTTCACCATTCAAGCCCATAGGACTCTCTACACAGGTTTTTCAAGTACACTTTGTGTTAGATGCTGGTGTTTCTCATCATAATGTGTGTGAAAATACACAGTGTGAATCTCTGAAGATTGACTAGTACATTTATGTTTGCTCGGAAGCTAGGTTTTTTTCTGCTTTATGTCAATTATAGGCCTGGTAATAGTTAAACATTACATAGCACTGAAAAGTCTGTTTATCTAAATTAGTAATGTAACACTACATTTTAGCACATCTTAGCCTCGAGGTCCATCAGATAGTGAATCACTGTGTCTATCTAACGTCTATCAGTGATGTGCTGCCCTGGAAAGTGCAGTGATAAACAAATGAAAGGCCTATGTCATACTTATTGTAGCACTGCAGTTTGACAATCATGTTTCTTCATTATACTTTTTCCATGTTATTAATTTTACTAGGTTATTTATTCCTGTGATCAAGATCTCTGCTTGCAATGATTCAGTAGGTTTCCTAATTAAAGGGACACTACCATCAAATTTTCATTTACATATTGACAAGCAATATGTGTCTTATGTATCTATGAATTTTTTCTTTCTCTTTTTTTCAAATTGGGTGTTTTTTTTGTTTTTTTTTTACATCCTAGGTACAGGATTATCTGGTTTGTCTCTCTGCCTTCCCCTCTATGGTTGTCAGATATCTTTTATGCCAACTAAGGATCTGAGGTGTGTAATTGTTATCAGCAGGACATAAAAGCTGAAAACAATGAATCCATAATCCTTTCATATATTGCTCTTGTCATTTCCCTCTTGGTTTAGTCTAATATTTATCTAGGCCTGTCCAGAGACCAATAGGGCGATCATTATGTCATTATCTGCAATGAGACTACATGCAGATCATTTTTTTCTTGCAGAACCAACAGAAAAATAAACCAAAACAAAACGATGACTCAAAAATACTATATAAAATTGTCAAAAATCCATAATAAACTTGATTATGACAAATACAAAACTGACACAATGTTTTTAATCACAGCTAAAAAACAGTTAAAAACCATACATAATACAGGACAGTATGTCACCTAAAACACTGGGACAACAAACGAAATAAATTAACCTCAATGCATCATAGTATAAATTACAATAGTAATATATCAAGTGACATAATTATACACCAGATGCACTGCAGAAAATAATATCAAATACAGGCAGTCCCTGACTTACATCGTTCCGACTTACATACGTCCCCTAGTTACAAACGGAGACTTATGGGCGTGGCTGACATTTAACAGAGTCACGCCCCATGATAACCAAGTGCCAGCATGCCACAGATGCACATGAGATACAGATGTGAAATCTTCTAAAAAAGGGCACAGACAGACAAAACAAATGTAAAAACTGTTCCATGCACTATCCAAAACTAAAAAAAAGGAATTGCATTTAATAAATATACTTGTTCCGACTTGCATACAATTTCAACTTAAGAACAAACCTACAGTCCCTATCCCGTACGTAACCTGGGGACTGCCTGTAGTAAAAATATAATTACAAATGTAACGTTATATTACCCAGGAATAAGAGACATGCGACCTGCCACAAACCGCCTCGACGTACGTTTCGCCGCCTAGCTTTCCAACAGAAAAATAAGGCTGTGTCTACAATGCAAAGGTTTTTCATCGGATTTTCGTCAGTTTCAGTATTTAGAAACCGCTGAAAATCTGACTAACCTGTGCTATATAGAGCTCAATAGAAAGTCCATGCTGTCATCTACACAGCACAGATTTTTTACTGCGCATTTCTAAACATGTTCTGTCTTTCACCTGATTCTCGTTGGGTTCCAGTAGCCCTCAATGTACGGGGCCATGGGAAACCCGAAACCCAGCCCCGTATTTTAGTGCAAAGAAACGCACCAAAAACCGTGGTGCTGCGAAGTTAGAATACTGTCAGATTTCCAATCCTATTTTAGACGTAGCCTAAGGGCATGTCCCCACTGCACGGGTTTTCGGACGGTTTTTCAGCCGGTTTGTGGTTTTTCAGACCGTCTGAAAAACCAGCCGAAAATTAGCACAATGGTGCTCTATGGAAAACCCGGGCAGCAGTCCCCACTGCACGGGTTTTCCGTCCGGTGGCAAAACATTGAGCAAGCACCTTCTTCTGGCCGAAAACCGGACGGAATGTGTGCTTCTCAATGGGAGGGGGGAGGGCTGTTCTCTGTTCATCGCGGAGAAAAGCCGTCCCCGCGGCGACCATGAGGACAGGCGCAAAACAGGACAAATACCGTCCGGCAAACCGGCCGGTATTTGTCCTATGCCGTGTGAACGCGCCCTAAGACTAGTTGTCCCGGTCATCAGGAGTTTTATCTCTTTATTATCAAAGCCAGGAAAGAGCAAGATTCAGTATGTATTTTTTAATTGCATAGGACTTAAAAAAAAAGTATATTGATTTAAACAAAATTACCCCTTTCTGACCGAAGTGTCCCTTTTGAAAGGTAAAATAAAACAACCTGTCATGGTCACGTGATGGACACACAGTGCACGGCTCGTAACTCTGATAACTGCATTGTTACTGTAATCAGCCCGCACCTCAGTTATTGTCATATGACCAAGACAGATGATCGGTAAACAAGGGAGGTTCACGTTGTATGACTGCAAGCAGAGAGAAATTATACAGGAAAATCCGATTATTCATCAACCTTAGCTTCTGTGCCCCTTTCTTCTGTGCGTCTAACAAGGGAATATTTCTTAGAGGATAGTAATAAGATTATCTACTTACAGAGGAACACAGAAAAAATCAAAGAGTTTCCAAAACTGGAATTAAAGCAAACTTACCATGTGGTTTATACCGTCATATCTGAGAGCAGGATGTGATAGAAGGAGAGAAGCTGAGCTCTGGGATATATAGGGTTATATAAAAGAGGAGAGGAGCTGAGCTCTGTGATATATAGGGTTATATGATAGAGGGAGGGAAGCTGAGCTGTGATTTATAGGGTTATATGATAGAGGAGAGAAGCTGAGCTCTGTGATATATAGGGTTATATGATAGAGGGAGAGAAGCTGAGCTCTGTGATATATAGGGTTATATGATAGAGGAGAGAGGCTGAGCTCTGTGATATATAGGGTTATATGATAGAGGAGGAGAAGCTGAGTTCTGTGATATATAGGGTTATATGATAGGAGAGAAGCTGAGCTCTGTGATATATAAGATTATATGCGAGAGGAGAGAAGCTGAGCTCTGTGATATATAGGGTTATATGATAGAGGAGGAGAAGCTGAGTTCTGTGATATATAGGGTTATATGATAGGAGAGAAGCTGAGCTCTGTGATATATAGGGATATATGATAGAGGAGCTGAACTCTGATATATATTGTTATATGATAGAGGAGAGAAGCTGAGTTCTGTGATATATATAGGGTTATATGATAGAGGAGAGAAGCTGAGCTCTGTGATATATAGGGTTATATGATAGAGGAGAGAAGCTGAGCTCTGTGATATATAGGGTTATATGATAGAGGAGAGGAACTGAGCTCTGTGATATATAGGGTTATATGATAGAGGGAGAGAAGCTGGGCTCTGTGACATATAGGGTTATATGATAGAGGAGAGATGCTGAGCTCTGTGATATATAGGGTTATATGATTGAGGGAGAGAAGCTGAGCTCTGTGATATATAGGGTTATATGATAGAGGAAAGGAGCTGAGCTCTGTGATATATAGGGTTATATGATAGAGGAGAGGAGCTGAGCTCTGTGATTTATAGGGTTATATGATAGAGGAGAGACACTGAGCTCTGTGATATATAGGTTTATATGATAGAGGAGAGGAGCTGAGCTCTGTGATATATATTGTTATATGATAGAGGAAAGGAGCTGAGCTCTGTGATATATAGGGTTATATGATAGAGGGAGAGAATCTGAGCTCTGTGATATATAGGGTTATATGATAGAGGAGAGAAGCTGAGCTCTGTGATATATATTGTTATATGATAGAGGAGAGAAGCTGAGCTCTGTGATATATAGGGTTATATGATAGAGGAGAGAAGCTGAGCTCTGTGATATATAGGGTTATATGATAGAGGGAGAGAAGCTGAGCTCTGTGATATATAGGGTTATATGATAGAGGAGAGAAGCTGAGCTCTGTGATATATAGGGTTATATGATAGAGGGAGAGAAGCTGAGCTCTGTGATATATAGGGTTATATGATAGAGGGAGAGACGCTGAGCTCTGTGATATATAGGGTTATATGATAGAGGGAGAGACGCTGAGCTCTGTGATATATAGGGTTATATGATAGAGGGAGAGAAGCTGAGCTCTGTGATATATAGGGTTATATGATAGAGGAGAGAAGCTGAGCTCTGTGATATATAGGGTTATATGATAGAGGAGAGAAGCTGAACTCTGATATATAGGGTTATATGATAGAGGGAGAGAAGCTGAGCTCTGTGATAAATAGGGGTATATGATTTTGAGCAGGAGTTCTGCGTTAAATGCTCACAAGACTCCTAGGAGAGATAATGAGAGTTCTGCTTACCCCATCCACATACAGTAATTTAATAATCTTCTCTGTTCATGCAATGATAAAGGGAAATCTGACAATTATTATGTGTACATAGTATTTGGGAATTCAACTGTCCCTCCTTATAGTCCTGTCAGGATTTCATATGCTTTTTTTTCCTTAATACTTCTCCAAATTACTTAACCATATATACATCATATACATACAAAACTATTATTAAAACCTTGTGAAGATCACTTTAAAGGGGCTTTGTCACTACAAAGATTAGCTTTCAACATGTAGGGAATGTTAAATCAAGACTTCTGATATTTCCTTGGTCAGATCATAGAGATTTTATCTGCTCTGAGTGCACACAGGTTTCTCTGGTTACCATCCTGCTCTTCCTTCCTGATTAGACAGAGAGCAGGGAGTGACGTCACCAGGATGGTCAGCAGCATGTGTGACAGAGTGTGTTATCGCTAGCAAACAAAGGCAATGAATTACTTTGAATTGTTTACTTTGAGCTCTGTAACCCTCGGCACTATAGATTACATCTCCTGCAGTCATGTCAGTGCAATTAGAAGAGCAGTGATATGCTAATCACTGCTATAGAATCACCCACAGCTTTATCAGGAAGAGTGAGGAAGGGTAAATCTGAAGCTGCTTGTGGCTCTGAGAAACAGAATGGTGAGACGGTGAGTCAACCCAATTAAGTATCTGAGGTAACTAATTTTTAGTACATGCTTTTGTTGTCTTTTTTAGGCTTTGAATAATTTATCACCTATTAGCAGTTTTTGACTGAACTTTTTTTTTTTTTTTTTTTTTTTTTTTTTAATACAGGTCTCCATGAATTTGATGCCCTTCAAGATAATGAGGTCAAAGAATTTCGGACTAAGATGAGGAAGATCAGTGAAGACAAAATTCAGTCCATGCTTAGTCTGACCTGGTTGGAATGGCTTAAATGCACTTTTCCTCCTGAACTTGAGCCCTCCATGCAGGATAACATTCAGGACAGGTTGACTGCTAAAAACTTGGTGGTGGCCATCCACTTTGAAAATTGTCAGGTAGGATGAAGTTTTTTTTTTTTTTTTTTCCTTCTGGATAGCCAAATTAAAGCATGAATTTCACAGTCCAGAATAGCAGAACAGCATCATATGATATCAGATAATTTTTAGGAGGAACTTTCATTTATGCTAGTAAAGTTTGGCATGCTGCACTGCCCACATTTTATATCTTCTTGTACACTGGGACTAACATCCTGGTGTGATAGATATTTACATTGTAGAATAGCACCTATAAATACATACAGTGGGTACGGAAAGTGTTCAGACCCCTTTACATTTTTCACTCTTTGTTTCATTGCAGCCATTGCGATTGCTTAGTTTGGCTTAATGGCCAGGTCGAGGAAGAGTTGTGGTCGTCCCAAACGTCTTCCATTTAAGGATTATGGAGGCCACTGTGCTCTTAGGAACCTTGAGTGCTGCAGAAATTCTTTTGTAACCTTGGCAAGATCTGTGCCTTGCCACAATTCTGTCTCTGAGCTCCTTGGGCAGTTCCTTAGACCTCATGATTCTCATGTGCTCTGACATGCACTGTGAGCTGTGAGGTCTTATATAGACAGGTGTGTACCTTTCCTAATCAAGTCCAGTCAGTTTAATTAAACACAGCTGGACTCCAGAGAAGGAGTACAACCATCTCAAGGAAATGGAAATGGACAGCATGTGAGTTATATACAGTATTAGAGTCACAGCAAAGGGTCTGAATACTTATGACCATGTGATATTTCAGTTTTTCTTGTTTAATAAATTTTAAAAAATATCTACATCTCTGGGTTTTTTTTTCTTTCAAGATGAGTTGCAGAGTGTACATTAATGAGCAAAAAATGAACTTTTTTGATCTTACCAAATGGCTGCAATGAAACCATGAGTGATATATGGTAAAGGGGTCTGAATACTTTCCGTACCCACTGCATAGTTGTGGAAGTTCATACTTGGCTAAAGTAACTTTGTGTGTGGCACTTGTTTATAAAATCATCAAATTTGTAGGTCCCCACAACAAGGCTACATCTACATGTGATGGAAGATCCGTGGCAATTATAGTGGCAGGAAAGTGGATGAGATTTTAGTAAATCTCATCCACATGTTGGGAATTCACCTCCAGATTGTCAGTCTATGCTGTGGATACACTGTGGATTTATCACAATTTTTCGCTCTTGATTCCAATGGAGAACTCAAAATCGATAATCAACTCTGAGTGTTGCAGATTCTGCAGCAGAAACCTGTATATCTGCATCAAAATCAGCTGCAGATTTTATGTACATCAATTACATGTTGGTGGTAGCCACAATATAGTATTGCGACATAGATTATTACAGGATGATCAGGATTCAGGACTGAATGATAATACCGACCTTAGACCTTTTTTGTAATATTGTCCATTTGCCTGATTACTAGAGCACTACTATTATTTCAGTTTCTAATTTTTTTCTGTTCAGGATGTCTTCAGCTTCCAGGTATCCCCGAACCTAACCCCTATAAAGTTGATAGAACTAGCTATTCGCAAGCGGTTAACCATCCATGGCCGAGAAGATGATGACGTGGATCCAGAAGATTATGTTCTCCAGGTCATAGGGAGACTGGAATATGTATTTGGGGACTATCCTTTAACGCAGTTCCAGGTGAGTAATCACATTGTAAAGGTCTTTACCTTTAGCCATACTAGTGGGTGAATGAACACTGGACGGATTTGGTGCAGATTACACACTGATTTGCACGCAGAAAATCTGCAGAGGATTATGTGGATGGGATCTGACAAATAACATGTCAACTTCATGGAAATTTTCTTGAACAGCGGAGCAGATTCTGTCCATTTTTTTGGCGGATTTATAGAGGATTTTACCAGTTGCATTTATAAGGTAAAATCCGCAGCAAAAATTTGCTCCACATTCTTTTGTAGATTTGTACATGTTGATTTTTTGGCTGCAAATCCGTTCCATGTGCATTCTCTTTGGATGTAATGGAAATATGTCCTGTTAAACACCAGCACTTCCAAAAATAAGTGATTGCTGGAAACCCCCATTAAAAATAAATTACCTCTGAGAAAAGTTGATTTGAGTGGAAAAGGTGACTTAAAGGAGTTGTCTCACTACATGGATTGCTTTTTATGTTAAAGATCTTGCAAAAACAAGTCACTTTGCAATATGTCCATTAACTGTGTCCTACCTATTCCTAGATATCCCCTCTTGTATGAGCTGCATCAGCTCCTCAGGTTGCTATAGCTACAGACCTGTTTGATCTATCCTGATAGGCTACCAGCGCTGTTCACTATAGCTACAGACCTGGCTTCTACTGCAGCCTAGTGGAAGTCAGTAAACACGCCCCTGAATTCAAAGTGAAACCAAGAAAACAGGACTGAGGTAAGATGAATCAATGTAGTGAGACAACCCCTTTAAGCCTGAATCTGCTAACTCTAATTACTTTGCTTTAGGAACACTATAGGTTAATGGAAGCTGCAGGAGCTATGTCTGGCTGGCAACTGTATGTCCCCAGTAATATCCACTGCTTATCTGGGGTTATTACTAACCTGATTTGTTGATTGTTATAGCAGCTCCCATATTAATGGAGGTGTCGGTGGTAAAACAACCTCTTGTAACTTGAGGTTCATACTTTTTTGGCAACACTATCATTTTACAGTTCCTAACAACTAAATTTTATGAAGTTGTAATGCTGGGAGAGAAGTGTATCAAACAACATAAGGTGTCACATCTCTGACATGCATGAGGACGTAGCTGTCCATCTCGCATGTTAAACATGGTGCACTGTAAGGATAAAGAGGTTTTCTCACCATGCTGTTTCACTGATGGCAGCTTCAGACTCGCACTTCCTGGTTAGGCTGTGGGTTGTTCTATAACAGTAATTGGCATATCACTTCTGCTTTTCCTAGCTGTTCCTGTTACAGTGACAAGACTGCTGGAGGTTTGAAAATAGTGTACAATGCTACAGAGTTTTAAGGCTTAAAATGTATCATTAACTTAGGTAAACAAGCTCCTGTGCTGGAGATAAGACTCAGCAGGAAGTGGCTCACCATGGTGAGAAGCAGCTTGTAGCAATCATATAAGAGAGCAGAGAGAGGTGGTCAGTTAGCAAGAAAAAATGGTGCGGTCCTGACATGGACAAGAGCCTCTTCGGCCCCACGGACCATTGATTTACAATTAGCTTAATAAGCGGTCACTATGATGTATATTTTGACACCAGACTGATGTGAACAAATCAAATAACAGAGTTTGTAAACTTGTTAAACTCTCTTATTTCCATAACTATCCACCACTTGAACCTCTTTGGGAACATTCAGAGATTTTTTTTTTTTCAATAAAAATCTCCACAACATTCTAAGCAAATGGTCATTGCTTTATGTGACCATAGATTTCCAGTAACTGAAATCCCTGAATAGGTTTTAAATAGTTTTTAATTAGCGTTGGCTAAATGGTGGTTTGAAGTCATTCTCTGAAATTCCTATGACAAGTTAAAAAATCAGCTGTAAGTGGATTATCATCTCTAAAGTCATGTTCACATGTTCATGATCTAGGCAAGGATTCCACATCCTTATGGAATTCAGTAATGAAGGCGATTGAGGTTTGCAGCAGGATACCTCCTCAAAAGTGACATTGACATCAGAGAGAATAATTTTTGTTAAAACCAATATTCCTGAAAAACTATTTTTGTTTTTAGAATTTCTGGCAAAATGCTTGTAATGTTTTATGCATTGCTATCACTGCTGTGCTCACAGAAGGGAAGTCTCTGAAAGGAATGTACATAGGGGAGCTTTCTATAAAAATTAAAAACAACCACCCAATTAAACAAACACACATATGATAGTTTCACATATTGCTTTTCACTATGTGAAAAGAAATCTTTTGATTGTAGTGTCCCTAATACACTATCCAGATCTGCTGCTTAAACTGCACCAGAAATTCAAGTTTTAGCATTGGACTTTTGCCACTCATTTTCCAAAAATAAAATGGCATGATTTGCACTTGCAACCTCAATTGTAATCACTTGATATAAGAGTCTTAGGGCATGTCCCCACTGCACGGTTTTTCGGCCAGTTTTTCAGCCGGTTTGCGGTTTTTCAGACCGCCTGAAAAAACGGCCAAAAATGAGCACAATTGTGCCCTATGGAAAACCCATGCAGCAGTGACCACTGCACGGGTTTTCAGTAGGGCGGTTTTGCCGTCGGCGGTCCGGTGGCAAAACATCGAGCAAGCACATTCTTCCGTCCGATTTTCGGATGGAATCTGTGCTTCTCAATGTGAAGGGGGAGGGCTTTTCTCCGCTCATTGCGGAGAAAAGCCGTCCCCCCCCACGGCCGTGGGGACGGCCGCAAAACAGGACAAATACCGGCCGGCAAATTGGCCGGTATTTGTCCTATGCCGTGGGGATGCACCCTTACTTGTACTAGGTTTTCCATTAAGGTTTGTTTCCAATACAATGATTTAGGCTAAGTCATACATAGATTCTGTCAGGGTTTAGACATGAATTCTGCTCTTACGTCCTACCACCAGTGCATGTAAATGCAGTATTTTCTTCACATGCTTTGGAAAAAATGCTTTTCAGAATATTAAACACATTGCAGATTTTGAAATCCGTGTCATGTTCATTATTGGCACAGATTCTCCTGAGAAGACGTAGGTTAGTTCCACTGAACTACAAAGGAGCTAATTCATAAGCAGATCTGCATGCCAATTTCAGTTGCAGCTAAAAATTTCTGCTGGCAATATCTTTAAAATTGCAAATGGAAATCCAGTCTGTGTGATCATATCTTTAGGGTGAGATTTGTAAAGTCTTTGGGAGATATGTCTATGGAAGATGCATACAAGAATCCATTGCATTGCAGTGTAAACTTTTTGTTATTTTTACCTATATTTTCATATTTGTTAATCCTTGGCTCAGCAGAAAATTCACGGATATTCCTCTGTCTTATCTCTAGTATATCACTAATTGTGCAGTGAATAAAATGCTTCCACGGCTCATGCTGGTTGAGTGCTGTAATATTAAGAAGATGTTTGACCAAGAAATGAGTGCCATTGAACTAGCCGTAAAGAGGAAAACCTCTGTGCCACCTTTGCCATTACCCCCCAAAACAAGAGGCGCTTCTGTAAGTAACTTAATGATTGTAATGGATTTGTTTGACATATTTTCAGAATGATGGGATTCCTAAAGTACATTTTCTATAATGTTTGTGTATGTTCTCAGATTTATATGTGTACAGCATTTGCTTTTGGCTCATTTCCAGTCATATTAGCCATGATGCTCTTGGTCTGAGAAATTTACATTTGAGGAACTCTGATCTCTTGCGTTATGACTTTCAGGCCCTGTAGGTTCTCATTATAACAACTATAAATACCCACTTGTGATACATGGAAGGCCTGGTTAACCAGAAAGAGAGTCACAGTTGAAAGCTGACTGTTAACCTTTGCACTACTGTAATGCCTAAACAGTCACAGTCAGTCCATCCGTGTGTGTGTGTGTGTGTGTATTGTAAGGTGACAGCTGGGAAGGTCCTTAATGGGGTGTACATCCCAGCGAGATTTCTGGCTTACGCCAGGAAAAGAGAGTAGGTAACATGTCACCAAGGTTACCCGGCCTTGGTGAAATAGAAAGCCATGTGTTTGTGTGGTGTGTTAACCTCAATAAGGGTGTTAACATACGTTTTACTAGGTAGTATGGCTGCTTCAGCCAAAACCTGGGATGGCTTCTATTGGGAGTAGACAAAGCGTTGGGTGGGTGTCTACTCCCCTTATTCCACCTGACCAGGATTTGGGGCTAGCCGTTATAAGTCAGCTAGTCAGCTGACCAGCCTTGTCTGTCATACAGGTCAAGGAGTTTGGCCTGAGAGGTGGGACTGACTTGGAGTACCCAGGAACTCACCTAGACCGTTTGCTAGACAAGTGTAGTGAGGGAACTGCACTGTGTAGCCAGCACTCAGCGAGCAGGCGTTTTGTTTTGTTTGTTTGTTATTCGGTTTGCATCTGGCATATGTTCTTTGTATACCTGTTGTGCCAATAAAACACGGGAGGACCCGTGCTGGAACAAGCTTCAACCTGTCTGTGTCTCTGTCTACATTGGACTGGGATCCCCAGAGCCGCATCTAAACGTGAGTGGAAGCTTACAGTATGTATATACTGTATATCTATATATCTACACTCACCGGCCACTTTATTAGGTACACCTGTCCAACTGCTCGTTAACACTTAATTTCTAATCAGCCAATCACATGGCGGCAACTCAGTGCATTTAGGCATGTAGACATGGTCAAGACAATCTCCTGCAGTTCAAACCGAGCATCAGTATGGGGAAGAAAGGTGATTTGAGTGCCTTTGAACGTGGCATGGTTGTTGGTGCCAGAAGGGCTGGTCTGAGTATTTCAGAAACTGCTGATCTCCTGGGATTTTCACGCACAACCATCTCTAGGGTTTACAGAGAATGGTCCGAAAAAGAAAAAACATCCAGTGAGCGGCAGTCCTGTGGGCGGAAATGCCTTGTTGATGCCAGAGGTCAAAGGAGAATGGGCAGACTGGTTCGAGCTGATAGAAAGGCAACAGTGACTCAAATAGCCACCCGTTACAACCAAGGTAGGCAGAAGAGCATCTCTGAACGCACAGTACGGCGAACTTTGAGGCATATGGGGCTACAGCAGCAGAAGACCACACCGGGTGCCACTCCTTTCAGCTAAGAACAGGAAACTGAGGCTCCAATTTGGCCAAGCTCATCGAAATTGGACAGTAGAAGATTGGAAAAAACGTTGCCTGGTCTGATGAGTCTCGATTTCTGCTGCGACATTCGGATGGTAGGGTCAGAATTTGGCGTCAACAACATGAAAGCATGGATCCATCCTGCCTTGTATCAAACGGTTCAGGCTGGTGGTGGTGGTGTCATGGTGTGGGGAATATTTTCTTGGCACTCTTTGGGCCCCTTGGTACCAATTGAGCATCGTTGCAACGCCACAGCCTACCTGAGTATTGTTGCTGACCATGTCCATCCCTTTATGACCACAATGTACCCAACATCTGATGGCTACTTTCAGCAGGATAATGCGCCATGTCATAAAGATGGACTCATCTCAGACTGGTTTCTTGAACATGAGGAATGCTTCCAGCACCTTGTTGAATCTATGCCACGAAGAATTGAGGCAGTTCTGAAGGCAAAAGGGGGTCCAACCCGTTACTAGCATGGTGTACCTAATAAAGTGGCCGGTGAGTGTATATATCTATATATATATATATAATCTATAGATATAGATATATTTCTATATATATATATATATATATATATATTTTATGACTACCCTTTAGGTATTCATGAAGACCACATGTGTGTGTGTATATATATATTTGTGACTACCTTTAGTTATTTGTTAATTAAGGCCACACAGATACATTATACATATATGTATACCTGTATATGCACTACTCACAAAAAGTTAGGGCTATTTGACATTTGGTTGAATTTTCCGGATGAACATAAATAATAATAAATAATAAATGAATATATGTATTAAATGAGACCATCTCTTGACTTTAGAATGCACATGTCCAGCTGTTGAGTGTCTACTTTTTAACAACTTGCTGATCTCTAACAAGGACCTTAATGGCAAAGTTCACAACAGGTGTTTAATCCCTGAATCGTCCAATAAATTTAGGGAATCAGTTTGAATTGGGATTTACGTGTGTGTGTGACTACCTTTAGTTATTTATTAAGGCCACATATATGTTACATATATGGGGGTATACAACTTTGTTGGCATAGCCTGTAGATTACTTTACTTACAGGTTGATAGCCTGCATGCCTGTGTGCTGCATCTTTGGGTTATTTTGAACGTATACATCCAGTTCTGTTTAAATAAATGTCACATGGGTAAAGTTCTACACCAATTTCTAGCATTACTGTATAAACAAAACTTAAAGGGGTATTCCTATTTTTGGCATTTATGGCATACGAACAGGATGTGCTATAGGTGTCCGATAAGTGCCGATCCAACCACTGAAACCCATTCCTATCTGGTGAAAAAGCCCCTGTACTCCTCTGTGTAGAATGGAGAGATGGCTGCACATGCACAGCTCTTTGTTAATTTCAGTGAGAGGTCTGGGTACAGCCAAATACATTTGATCAGTTGTACTTGTAACTTCCATAGAAGACAATGGAGAGAGCTGTACTTGTATAGCCACCTCTTCATTCTGCACCAAGGAGTACAGGGGCTTGCTTATAAGATAGGTCTGTTTGTATGATATGGGAACAACCTATGAAATAAAGAAGGACTTAAATATGGCGTGTGTTATCATAGTCGGAAGTATGTTTCTTTTTTCTGCTTTACTTATAGAGGGAAGTGTTTTGTTTCATGTAGGTGAAGTTCATAATCACTCCATTGTCTATTAATATGTGGGAATTACCACATTTACTCCTTTTATAAATTGGAATTAAATATATTACAGTGCAAGAGATTTTACCTAACCAAGAACACCTGAAAGCGGCCTGCTGTGGTTTAATTATTATGATGTGAAAAACCATTTTTTTTCAGTTAAAAGCCGGATTTTTAAAATGTACCTTTTAATCCTTCAGATGCTTTTGTCTCCCAGCACAAATCAGGCAGATTTGGTGCTACTGCTTCTGAGGAAAGTCTCTTCTGTGTAGGAGCTTTTTAGGAGAGACTTCAGGCATTGTTCAAGACTTATTTCTACCTTGAACACTCATGGTATAACTAAAAGGCCATGTGCACACGGCTTAAAATGGGTCGTTTTCGGCCCGTAATTACGCGCCGTTGTGCGACAATTACGGGCCGAAAACGGCCCATTCATTATGGTAATTCACAGTTCTCATAGAGAACTATGGATTACGTCTCCTCTCCCTGCTCGGCGAATACGCCACGGGGGGAGATAATTGACATGTCACTTTCTAGCAGTGTATAATGATAGTCTATGAGCCGGCGAGGTGCCGGCCCTCCGCTCGCTCTCCCGCCCCCGTCCACACGGCGTAACTGTGGGGCGTAATTACGCCCCGCAGTTAAGCCATGTGAACATAGCCTAAGGTATGCCATAAATGTCCAATAAATGTCTCATAGAAAATCACACCTATGTGGAGAACAAGTGTTCCCCTACCTGTCTGATAAGTGCGGTCATCTCTCTATTCTTTCTGAGTGGGAGTTATGGAGAAAACAGTGGCTATGCTTGGCAGTTTACATATGTGGAGAGAGCTAAAGGGGTTAAAGGGGTTGTCTCACTACAGTGATTCATCTTACCTCAGTCCTGTTTTCTTGGTTTCACTTTGGGGGAGTGTGTTCTGGCTTCTACTAGGCTGCAGTAGAAGCCAGATCTGTAGCTATAGCAACTAGTGCTGGCAGCCTATCAGGAGAGATCAAACAGGTCTGTAGCTATAGTAACCTGAGGAGCTGATGCAGCCCATACAAGAGGGGATATAACAGAATAGGTAGGACACAGTTAATGGACACATATTGCAAAGTGACTTGTTTTTGCAAGATCTTTAACATAAAAAGCAATCCTTGTAGTGAGACAACCCATTTAACAAATCTTTGCCTGAATGTTGTGGCTGGAGGTGGGTCAGTGGGCCCACATTCTCCATATAGGTGTGGAACCCACATCTATCAGACATTTATGGCATATGCTTTTGAAGTTACAACAGTACCACACGATATACCAGCGACATTGCCTCCAATGAGATTAAAACTTCTGGCAAGAGATGCAAACACCAGCAGTATTGAAGGTACCCTTTAATTAAGAACAGTACACACTGGTCCCTCAACATATAATATCAATTGGTTCTGGGACAAACATTGTATTTTGAAACCATAACTGTATGGAAACTGGCAACTGGTTTGAAGCCCCAAACTGTCACCCAACATAATGCCAATGGATAAAGAAAATTAAAGGGGTTTCCTCACCACAGTGATTAGCTTTAGACATGTAGACAAAGGTAAATAGGACTTTTACCAAATATATGAGCATTCTGATTTTGCTTTGTTTAGGAGATAGAGGAGATTTTATCTACTGCTTGTTAACACAAGTGTTTTTTAGGTTACTGGCCATCTCTCTCTGCTCTCATTGCTGCAGCAGTCGTGTCCAACCATGGTGACCTCACTCCCTGCTGAGTGCTATCTTCAGCACAGGAGCTTGTTTATTTATGTTACTGACAAACTTTAACCCTTTAGAGCTCTGTAGCCTTATGCACTATAGTTTACAAACCTCCTGCACTCATAAACCGAGAAAAGTGTATAATCCAGCACACCGTAAGGTGAGATAAGTATTAAAAGTCCAAAATTTATTCCATATTAATTAAAAGTTATGTAGAATATGATGGGTATAAACCCCCATGGCAAAAAATTCCACGTTTCGGACAAAAAGTCCTTCCTAGTGGCGCCACAAGTAAGGACTTTTTGTCCGAAACGCTTAGGATTTTTTCAACCTGATGCTGTGGGGGTTTATATTCTACATCATTTTTAATGAATATGGAATACATTTTGGACTTTTAATACGTATCTCACCTTAGGGTGTGCTGGACTATATACTTTTCTCTGTTTTGGATTGCTTACTTATGTTCCCGGCCTGGGACTGGGTCTGAGCATCTCAGGAGAGATCATTACTTGGCGTTTCAGATCCTATGGAGTTGGTGAGCTGTGGAAAGTAATATATTTTTTATTTCTCCTGCACTCATGTCCCTATAACAGGTTCAGCTAGAAATAGCAGAGCTGATATTACCTATCATTGTTGTAGAACCAACCACAGTCTGACTAGGAAGTATGAGCCAGAAGCTGGCTGTGAAAAGCAGGCTTTGTGAAACAGCATGGTGAACGCTATACGTAACAAATCAGAGAAGAAGAATATGGGGCCCTCACTTAGTGCCCAAAGGAGCCGCTTATCCTGGCACATGTAAAGAGCAGTATAAAACATGTAGAACCGCACTATACTGTAGAGAGGTGCTACTAGACCACCAATCGCTGCATGCACTGAAATAATATGTCATATAAAATGTTCACGATCATAGGTTGTGATCTTTAAAGAACCTAGTGTGGACAAAGTGCCATCATTTTATGCTATGTGAAAGATAACAACAGCAATGTATGTTCCTGACCGATTTCTCAAAGAAGACGCCCCATTTGTTGCAGTATATGGCAGCAAGTTAGCTGAGATCGAGACATTGGCTAAAATGACACCATGTTATACAGCCAGCTCAAGATGTCCCTTGACTTATCTATTTATCGAGGTCTGTTGGGTCAGTCACATGAAGGTCATGACCATTGCTGTATAAATGAACTTTCCTAATTGGTTTGGTTTCTTCTGTAGATGGTGTCAAAGAATGTGTGGGATTTATACGAACCATACAAGATTACGCTGATAAAAGGGAGCAAACTGAATACAGAAGATACAGTAAGATTTACCTCATTTATTCTATACTAAACTTATACATGTGGCGATTTTTCTTTTTCAGTTTTCACCTCCATTATGATCTTTAACCCCTAAAAGGGCTTTGCCACGAGGCAAAATCCTCTTTGGAGTTCATTTGCCACAAGCTGGCCTCAGGGAACGGAGAGGTGGTCAGGCTTGCACAGTTTTCCCTGTTCTTTTCTATGGCAGTTCCAGACTAAGCCCAGCAAGTGTGCACTGCTACATTCTGAACTCTTAGGCCATGTTCACACTGCTTATTTTGACGTAGTTTTAAACAAGGTTTTCGGAGGGTTTCCCCAAAAACCTCGTCTAAAACACTTCCAAAACACCACCAGTTAATTTAATTGATTCCTATGTAAAACCTCGTTGGAAGCGCTGAAAAAGAAGTGTCATGTCAATTTTTGAAACATGTTTTAGGCGCATTTTTGGCGCGGTTTTTGTTCTGGCTATTAATTGGTATGGGTGAAAACCTCGTCAAAAACCTCATCCAAAACCTTGCTGAGAAACGCCTCTAAAACCTCTTCTGAAGAAGCGTGTTTCAAGTGAGGTTTTGGGAGCCGAAACGCTCTGAAAACCACGTCAAAATAAGCCGTGTGAACATACCCTAACAGGCATGAGTGGGGGAGAGCTGTGCAAGCACGGCCCTCTTCCCATTTACTGAGGCCAGCTGGTAGCGTGCTGCAAGCAGCCTTCGAAGGGGATTTTGCTTCATGGCAAAACTGACTGAGCCTATTGTGGCAGGATTTTGCTTATCTGTTTTTGTCCCATTCTGTTGCCCCATTCAGAGAGCCCTATAACTTTTATTTCCTTTTTTATTCAGGACGTACAGTGGGTTTAAAAATTATTCATAACCCTTAAACTGTTCCTTATTTTTAAATGTTACAGCCACAAACTTAAATGTATTTTGTTGATATTTTATGTGATAGAGGAACACACAGTAGCAAGTGTTGTGGAGTGTAAAGAAACTTATACATTTCCAAATTTCCAATTTTCCAAAAACTGAAAAGCATGGCATGCACAGGTACTCAGCCCGCTGTACTCTAATACCCCTAAATAAAATCCATATGACTTATTACCTCTAGAAGTAACATAATTAGTAAATAGAGTACATCTGTAACTTATTCTTCGTATAACTACTGCTGTTTTATGAAGGCTTCTGAGGTTTATGAACAAACAGCGTGATGAAGACCAAGGAACACAGCAGTTTAGGGATTAAGTTGTGGCAAAGTGTATTACAGGGTAAGGTGTTCTTTTAAAAAAAAAAAAAAAAGACATAGATCTGAACATCTGACAGAGCACTGTTCAATCCATCATCCATAAATGGAAGGAGTATGACATAACTGCTAACCTACTGCCAAACCTT
Organism: Phyllomedusa bahiana; assembly: GCA_025379985.1. Lineage (NCBI taxonomy): Eukaryota > Metazoa > Chordata > Amphibia > Anura > Hylidae > Phyllomedusa > Phyllomedusa bahiana. Next base: position 24,068 of record JAODAL010000268.1, on the reverse strand, counting down.
CACAAGACCTTGAACACACCATCCTTACCGTGAATGATGGTGGGGGCAGCATCATACTGTGGGGAGACTCTGCTTCAGCAGGGACTAGGAAGCTGGTCAGAGTTGATGGGAAGATGGATGGAGCTAAATACAGGGCAATCCTGGAGGAAAACCTGTTAGGGCATGTCCCCATGGCATGGTTTTTTGGCCGGTTTTTCAGAATGAGCACAATGGTGCTTTATGGAAAACACGTTCAGCATTCCCAACTGCACGAGTTTTCCGTCCGGAGGTTTTTCCACCCGCGGTCCGGCCGCAAAACATTGTGAAGGGAGAGGGCTTTTCTCCGCTCATCGTTCAGAAAAGCAGTCCCCCCGCGGCCATGGGGACGGCCGCAAAACAGGTCAAATAACGGCCGGCAAACCAACCGGTGTTTGTCCTGTGCCGTGAGAACGCGCCCTTAGAGGCTACAAAAGATTTGAGACTGGGACGTAGACTCTTCTTCTAGCAGCGGCAGGAGATAGAAGCAATAGCGGCACTCACCAGTTGCATAAAAACTTCTTTAATTCAAAACGAGCAGCATAAGATCACGGATGGGTGGCTAAAAGAACGCCGACGACCGTTTCGCGCTATGCAGCGCTTTGTCAAGGCTTGCACGGAAGTGACGACAGCGTGTCTTATAACCACCTCCTTGCCGGATACAACCGGCTACAAAGTAACAATTACACAGTGCATAGAAGCATACAGATACAGCGTACACAAGAACGACTTATGTATTTTTGGCAAGAAGTACCAATAAGGCATTGATAGAGTAAGGGGTAATAACCTTATGGCCAACTTATTAGACAGAAAGCCTATCTCCTATCTTATTAGGCTTTCTGTCTAGTAAGTTGGCCATAAGGTTATTACCCCTTACTCCATCAAAGCCTTATTGGTACTTCTTGCCAAAAATACATAAGTCGTTACAGCAACCCCCAGGCCGTCCTATTGTGGCAGGTAGAGGCTCGATAACAGAACCCCTGTCCCAATATTTGGACTGGTTATTACGTCCAATCTTGAACACTGACCCATCGTTTCTGCTAGACACTAAGACACTATTACAGAATTTGTCTAACTTTGCAGTGTCCCCAGATTTTAAACTGGCGACAATTGATGTTGCCAGTCTTTATACGAAAATCAGACATAATGATGGCATTAAAGCCATCAGGTCATTTCTTGGTAGGACCAATAGGAATTTAGAGCAGATTTCGTTTATTTGTGAATCTTTGAATTTTGTATTGAGTCATAATGCTTTTCAATTTGAGGAGGTGTGGTATGCGCAGAAAACTGGCACTGCGATGGGTACGCCAGTTGCGCCCACCTTCGCTAATTTGTTTTTGGCGTTCTGGGAGGAGAATTATGTTTACAATATCAAGAATCCTTTCATTAAATACATAGCGTACTGGACGAGATTTATCGATGATATTCTCATAATATGGTCTGGATCAGAGACACAGTTCAATGAGTTTCTTGTATATATCAACGATAATGATGTTAACATGGAGTTTACCTCCGATTTTGGAGATAAGTCAGTCGTCTTCCTAGACATTGTGATAACAATTGAAAATGAGAGCTTAGTTACTAGGGGACATCGCAAACCAACGGCAGTGAATGCCCTATTATATTTCAATAGCTTTCACCCTGAGCATGTTAAACGTTCGCTACCATATGGGCACTTTCTGAGATTGAGACGAAACAACCGTGAATACCATGATTTTTTAGAACAAGCTATGGAGTTATCAGAGAGAATAAGAGAGAGAGGTTACAGTGAAGATCTTATATCTAATGCATTTACTAAGGTAATAAATCAAGACAGACACGAGATGGTGTTCAGGAGAAGGGATAGACGGAGAAATGAAAGATCTGTCTTTTCCTTTGAATATAGTAATATGTCCGATGTGATAAGGAGTGTCATAAGAAAGAACTGGTATATCTTGACAAGTGATGTGGATTTACAATTGAAAACTAGAGAACCACCGATTGTAGCATTTCGTAGATGTCATAGTTTGAGGGATGAACTAGTAGATGGCAGAATGAGAAATAACAACGAGAGGAATTGGTTAGCAGGATTTAGTCCACAAGGTAATCACAAATGTGGTATGTGTTCATTCTGTGAAAAGATGGTGACAGGCAAGATAGTCAGGATGGGAGGTGTCACACATGAAGTTAGGGATCTAATAACATGTCGTACAAAATTTGTTGTATACGTAATGTGGTGTCCTTGCGGATATTTCTACATTGGCAAAACAATTCGTCCTCTTTGTGAGAATCAGAGAGCACCTCTATTCACTCAGAACATGAAAAGGTGCCCCTAGATTTTTAGCACATATGAGTGAAGCTCATAACAATGACCCCTCTATGGTTTCATTTGCAGTTATACAGAGAATCGTGCACTCAGGAGGTGGCGTTAATAAACATACTAAACTCTTGCAATGTGAGGCGCAGTGGATTCTGCGCACGGAGGCCCTTGGGGTTCTAGGATTAGATGATAGAAATGATCTATCTTCTTTTTTGTGCGACATTCTTGTGTACGTTGTATCTGTATGTTTCTGTGCACTGTGTAATTGTTAAATTGTAGCCGGTTGTATCCGGAAAGGAGGTGGTTATAAGACACGCTGTCGTCACTTCCGTGCAAGCCTTGACAAAGCGCTGCATAGCGTGAAACGGTCGTCGGCGTTCTTGTAGCCACCCATCCGTGATCTTATGCTGCTCGTTTTGAATTAAAGAAGTTTTTATGCAATTGGTGAGTGCCGCTATTGCTTCTATCTCCTGCCGTTGTTTACAGTTCGCACTATCTGGCTGAGCACCACCGAACATACTTAGGAGCTGTATGGATCATCCCTCCCTCAGAGTAAGATAAGGGGATTGGAGTTTTACATTTAAACCCCTGCTGCCGGTCTTGCATCTTTGTTTGTGTGGTCTTCTTCTAGCAGGACAACGATTTTAAAAATATAGCCAAAGCTATAATGGAATGGTTTAAATCAAAGCATATTCACGTGTTACACTGGCTCAGTCCAAGTTTAAACTTAAATCCCATTGACTGGAATATTGCTGTTCACAAACGTTTGCCAATCAATCTGACTGAGCTGGAGCTATTGTGCAAAGAAGAATGGACAAAAAGTTCAGCCTCTAGATGTTAGAGACATCCCCCAACAGACTGAAGCTGTCATTGCAGCTAAAGGTGGTCCTACAAAGTATTGGCTCAGGGGGGCTGAATACATATGCACACCACACTTTTCAGTTTTCTTAAATGCAAACATTTGGAAAAGTACTTATTTTCTTTACACTTCACAAATACTTTCTAATTTGTGTTGCTCTACCACATAAAATATCAATAAAATACAATGACGTTTGTGATTAATGTTTAAAAAAGAGGAACAGTTCAAGGGATATGAAGACTTTTGCAGCCCACTTTACAGTAAAGTTAATGCTATGAATGAGAAACTTGAATTTTTCCACTGGCATTACTTTAACAAAATACATGTATAAATGAAACTGTCTGTGTCCCCAGGTGGTGGTGCGGGCAGGGTTATTCCACGGCACAGAACTGTTGTGTAAACCCATCATGAGCTCTGAAGTGCCAGGGAAAAATGACCATTTGTGGAATGAGACATTTGAATTTGAAATTAATGTATGTGACCTACCACGAATGGCTCGTCTCTGCTTGGCCATCTATACTGTACTAGACAAGACCAAGACGAAGAAAAGCAACAGAGCTTCTAACCCCAAATACCAGACCATTAAAAAAGCTGGGAAAATGGTAAGTGTCTCTTATCTCTGAAGAGAAAACTAATGTTCTCTTTCTTTTGATTTCCGAGCTTATGACAATTTTACATCTTCCAAATCGTCCAAATTACTTTACTTGCGTCATAAATTTTTATTATGCTCAGTTGATATTTAATTGCTTACTCAGTTGAAGGTGTTTCTTTAGGCTTTTGTCCCATTAAGGATGTAAGCAGGATGTCTCACAATTAGCCAGTCCCAGTTTTCTAAGAAATTTAGTTTGTTTGTGCAGTGAAAGGTGAGGCATTGTCATATAAAAATTACAGAAAAGATGGCCTACTTACTGCTATTGAGGCTGCTTGAAAACATTTTAACCTGCCTCTATTGTAGTAATTGGGCCATCTTCTCTAAGATTTTAGTAAATAATGTCCCATTTTTCTGTGAGTTATCGTCATACAAAAGTAGCACATCCATGGACGTCTGTTCCTACTACTACACTCTTTTCATTGTAAACACCCATGAAAATGTGGCCAGCCCCATCGTAAGCGCTCGAGAATAATTGACATGTCACTTCTCTCCCCGAGCGTACGATACAATGGTATTGTATGCCCATGGAGACGACGCGAAATTCATAGCTCTCTATGAGAACTATGAATTACCGTAATTGCAGCGCACATTTCACCATGTGTAAGGCTCTATTCACAGGATGTACTGTGGCACGTACAATACATGCCGCAGTACATTGTGTCTTTCGGGAGCTCGCATGGCGCGGGGGGAGGAGGGGTGGCAGTACGCCGGCCCCATTGACATTCATTACTCGTGGCGCATATTAGTCGCAAGTAATAGACATGTCACTTATTTCCCTGCGCATGCTATACTATCGTATTGTGCGAGTAGGGAGAGGAGGCGTAATCCATAGTTCTCTATGAGAACTGTGGATTACCAAAATTTTGGTGCGCATCTTGTCCGTATTACAGCACAAATACGTGCCGAAATTCGCACCGAACTATGACCCTGTATGAACATACCCTAAAGCGAAATGCGCATGCAATTACGCACAAAAATAAGCCATGTGAACATTCCCTTAAACATGATCAGCCAACAAGGATGGAGGCCCTCTGCTTTATTGTTTTTATCTATTACACTTACCCACCATCATTACATTCCTGGCACTGTTGTCAGACATGCACTGTGATCATATGCATAGCCTAGATTAACTTGTAGTATAATAAAGTGCACCATGTCTGGAATTTTAATTCAGCAAATTTAATACTCTAAGCCTTGGCAGCAAACTCTTATGTTCTATTTTCAGCAGTACTTTAAAGGGGATTTGCCAGGACGCAAGTTTCTTACCTCTCTCCTTAGCACAGGGACAATGTCAAAAAATCATGCTGAGTCATGAAGGCTGCAGGGCTGAGAGGGAGGGGTGAGTAAGGAGTGAGGAAGAAGGGAGCGTCTCAAAACTTAAGTGAAATAATAAACAGTACAACAGTGGATTCTCAATACAGCAAGACAAAGCCTCATAGACTGCACTTTCTACCCGGTGCCTTAAAAGCTCATTTATTTTGCCTGTCATCAGATAAGAAGTGTTTCAGGCAAGCGCGGCCTGTCAGCTCCTGGGTCGTGTCTAGTGGAAGCTTTCAGGTAACTAAGGGGGATTGAGAAATGCTGTAGCTCTCAGAGTCTTCACTTTTTGTAATCACATATATTTAGAAAAGTGATTAAATACCCATTTTGGAGGTTCCCACGTCAACATTACATGGTGGCAAAACCCCTTTAAGTCCATAACGATTATATAAATTTTTGGTAGTGAAGGCGTTAATACAATTTGAGCTTTATTGTCGTCAACTTATTTCTACTATAGTTATTATAGAAGAGTTAGGAGACATTTATGTATTTAATAATGAGTTTATAGTTGGTTTTTACATAGTGTAATTTTTTGAACATATTACCTATTCCTTTAGCAGCACTCTCCTGTGGCCTGGGTGAACATTATGGTGTTTGACTATAAGGGACAGCTGAAGACAGGTGAACATGTGCTGCATGGCTGGTCGTCATTTCCTGGTAAGTATGGACTGTCGTAACAATATCTTTAAAGGGGTTGTCTCACTACATCAATTCATTTTACCTCAGTCCTGTTTTCTTGGTTTCATTTGCAATTCAGGGCTGTGTTTACTGGCTTCTACTAGGCTGCAATAGAAGCCAGGTCTGTAGCTATAGCAACCAGTGCTGGCAGCCTATCAGGAGAGATTAAACAGGTCTGTAACTATAGCGACCTGAGGAGTTGATGCAGCCCGTACAAGAAGGGATATCTAGGAATAGGTAGGACACTGTTAATGGACATATATTGCAAAGTGACTTGTTTCTGCAAGATCTTTAACATAAAAAGCAATCCTTGTAGCGAGACAACCCCTTTAAGTCCTTGTTTGCATAATTTACTAATCTTTATGTATCGTTTTCCTTTCAGATGAACTTGAAGAAATGCTGAATCCAATGGGGACCGTGCGAACCAATCCATTCACTGAGAACGCCACAGCTCTGCATATTAAATTTACAGAGTACTCTAAAATAGGCATTTATTACCCTCCATTTGACAAGGTAATGATTTTGCTTTGACATTTTCTGCTATGAGGGATTGTTTACCCTCTTACTGTAAAAGATAATTGAATTATCGCTAAAGAGTTTCATGACTTATATAAACGTATAGAGCACATAGTTATTAAGAAAGCTTTTAGGTTTTTAAATTAGCAATTTTCCCTTAAAGGGGTGCTCCTATCTCACACATTGGTGGCACCAGTCTTGAGAACAGCCACCAGAAAGTTTTTATTTTGAGCTAAGAATAGATTGCGCTTGTTATCTCAAATATTAAGGGTTGCGTTTGTGCATGACTCTCTTCTGTTCTGCAGGTGTTCTGAGCAAAGCCAAACACACCGCTTACCTGTACTCAGAAATCCCATAGAAAGAACAGAGAGCTGTGCACAAGTGCAACCCATTCCCACACCTATCACACATTGATGGCTTATCCTATCAATATGCCATAGATGTCTGCGATGGGAATGAGCACCCTTTTAAGCCTGGGTTCACATGCTGCAATTTATTAGCACACCAGAAACACAATAACCCAAACTTCCGGTGTGTTCAAAAATAAGTTAATTAGAAAAACACTTAAATTCTAAAAAAATGTGTATATTTCTTCAGTTGAGAAACGCAACAAAAATGTACCATGTGAATCTGTCTGTCTGTCTGTCCTATCTATGTCTGCCATACATGCTCACTTTCTAAAATATTTTTTTTTTTGAGCAGATACTTGAAAAAGCTGCAGAGATTGCGCGGCAGAGTGACAGCATTAGTATGTCGGTGAGTTCCAGAACATTATGGGATATTATAATAATCTGTGTACAGAGGGGTTCGGGTTTGTACTCTTGGCATGGAAAATTGTGATGTTCCTAGTGTCCAGTCAAATGTCGGCTTTTAATTCCTAACCTGCTGTACGTAAGAAGAAGTAGCATTAAAATTTGTAACCCTCAGGTTTAGCTGTGAAGTGTTTTTTTTTTTAAACAGCTTGTTAGACTCAATATTGATGAACTGTAAACACTTAGGGCGACATGTATGATTTATGGCGCTTAGATGCCAATATTTCTGCGCATAAGAATAGTGTATAATGCGCCTGGTTTATGAACCTGTTCTACTGCGGGTCATAAATCAGGCGAATTCTAGCGCAGAAACGACTATTCTGGCTCAGGTAAACCACTTTGAAAGTGCTCTACATGTTCCAGCAGTAAGGAGCCTAGAATTGTCGTACTGAAGCTATAAATCTGTAGTTTCATACGGTTCTAGTGCGCCCCACCTCCCCCCCCGAAATCAGTCACATTACAAAGTACCGCGGGCACTATGTAATGTGCCTGATATTGGCGTGCCCCCTTAAAGGGGTTGTTGACAAAGAAAAAATATTCGTAAATGGAGCCAGAGTGGGTAAACAAAAAAAAAAGCTATACTTGCCTACAAGTCCTCCACTACTGCTGCTCTGAAACTCTCCAAAATCCACTCCTCTCTGCTTCCAGATTCTCATACCACCACACAGGAGAGGCTCACGCTTCATTGTCAGTGAATGGAGCACGAGTCTTTTCTCCTTGTTGGTACAAGATCCTGGAAGTGAAGATGAGTGAATCCCCATGGATCTCTGGAGCAGCAGTGGTGGGCAACTTGTAGGTAAGTATAACTTTAAAAAAAAAAAAAAATTAATCGCCATAGCTTCATTTAAGTATAATTTATTTCGGCTGGATAGAGACGCTGGAAGTCCTGCTTACCCCAACCACATGCAATCATTGACAGCTATCCTGTATCCATGTGTGTACAGAGCAAACTATCATTCACTGTAGGTGTGGGGTGAGCAGGACTTTCACTTTTTCTTTTAGGAATCCTGTCAGGATTTGCTCAGCTTTTTACTCAGAAATAGATGTCTTTACCTATATATCATACAGCTCAGGTTCCCTCCCCACTATCATATCTCGCTCTCAGATATAGCAGCAAAAGTCATCTTTCAGGTTTACTTTTAAGTCGACGGAATCTTGTGAAACCACTTTATTTATGGCCTGTCCACAGGGTAGGCCATGCAATCAATATCCGATTAATGAGGGAACCAACATAGTCCCCGCACCTTGCTTATCCGAGGGCCTCATAATTATTGCCCCTTCACCAATCTAATATTGATAGCCTACACTGACGGCCGTCAGTATTGGGATCTTGGAAAACTGAACTTATTTTGAAGCATCTGTTAGTGTTTTGTCTTACACTCGTTGAACATACAAAATGACTGGTCCTGTCTTTGAATCGGTGTGTGGTGTATTACGTTATGTCAAAACTCATCTAAGGTCCTACATGGCACTGCTCCTCGGTGACAGGAAAAGAGTGAATGTAGCATTGTCTGAACAGAGAATAAAAAAGTATATCAATAAATGGTAAAAGAAGTAAGCAAAGCATTAGCAAAAGAGTTTAATGTTTGATGTATGTTTTATGTGTGAAATGTTGTACATAAAGTTTGACTTTACCTTTGACCTTCTTTTTAATGTGTTTGCATATATATAATCTATACAGAGCTCCAAGCAACTGTGTGAAATCATTGCTTTAGCTCTAATATCTGCAGTTACAGCACATTCATGGTCTAGAGCTGCATAAAGATCTGTGTTGGCTCCATATCTTGACAACAGATATGTCCCTGGTCACAGACATGAGACCCTTGGCAGCTTTTTCCCCTGACTCTGCTGACAGTATGTCAGATAGGGTTGGCTAAACACCACTGTATTTTTAAGACTGTGTATCCAGCTTGTCCAAACCCTTACTTCTCTCAACATGATTGTATACTGGTCGATACAGACATGTAATTGTTGACGGATCCCAACAGAAACCCCATGCCTGTTACCAGCTTTGAATGTTGGCGGAGGGGTGTCTGTGCTCTATACTCTAACATCATCTTCTTCAGCATATTGTGCTGCATAGCTGCATTAGAGTACTGTACAATTCCTGGTATAAATACTGACCAGGATGCAAATCACCAGAGACAGCTTAGTACAAGCAAGAAGATATGGGAGGTTTCAGCTCAGAAGCCTACAGAATGCTGAATGCATGTATGCAAAAAGGACACTCTAATCAGACGTTTGGCCAATAAAGCCAATGTAAAAAATTATGCATGAGCCACAAAGTGCTCTCGATATAAATAATGAACATGCAAGAAACCTAGGTAAGTAATGCAATGGATTGCAAGATTTGGCTTCCCTTTATGCGCAGTTTATATATTAGCAATGTTGTAAAATGGTGAACACTTGTACATAATGAACTTTGGACTTCGAGATAATAAATGTCTGTCCTGCTTGTCATCCTCTGACAGACTGCAGCATTTTAAACAAAAACAAAAAAACTACTCATCAAAGACTCTGCTCCTTTCATAAGGTATATACTTGAATATACAGTAAGCCGACCTGAATATAAGCCGAGGCCCCTAATTTTGCCACAAAAAACTGGGAAAACTTATTCACTCGAGTATAAGCCTAGGGTGGAAAATGCAGCAGCTACTGGTAAATTTCAAAAATAAAAATGGATACCAATAAAATTACATAGGCAGGTATAGGCAGTTTAATGTCCCCCATAGGCAGATATAGGCAGGTATATGATCCCCATAGCAGGTAAAGGCAGGTATGTGTCCCCCATAGACAGGTTATAGGCAGATATATGTCCCCCATAGGCAATATATAGGCATTGAAATGGAAGGAGTATCAGACCACTGCAAATCTGCCAAGACCCGGCCGACCCAGGGACAGGGAAGATGGTTAAAATTGATGGGAAGATGGATGGAGCCAAATACAGGACCATTCTGGAAGAAAACCTGTTGGAGTCTGCAAAAGACCTGAGACTGGGATGGAGATTTATCTTCCAACAAGACAAGGATCCCAAACATAAAGCAAAATCTACAATGGATGGTTCACAAATAAACGTATCCAGGTGTTAGAATGGCCAAGTCAAAGTCCAGACCTGAATCCAATGGAGAATCTGTGGAAAGAGCTGAAAACTGCTGTTCACAAATGCTCTCCATCCAACCTCTCTGAGCTCCAGCTACTCACAAACGCTCTCCATCCAACCTCACTGAGCTCCAGCTATTCACAAACGCTCTCCATCCAACCTCACTGAGCTCCAGCTGTTCACAAACGCTCTCCATCCAACCTCACTGAGCTCCAGCTGTTCACAAACGCTCTCCATCCAACCTCACTGAGCTCCAGCTGTTCACAAACGCTCTCCATCCATCCTCACTGAGCTCCAGTGTTCACAAATGCTCTCCATCCAACCTCACTGAGCTCCAGCTGTTCACAAAACGCTCTCCATCATCCTTACTGAGCTCCAGCTGTTCACACAAACGCTCTCCATCCAACCTCACTGAGCTCCAGCTGTTCACAATACGCTCTCCATCCAACCTCACTGAGCTCCAGCTGTTTCTCACAAATGCGTCTCTCCATCCAACCTCACTGAGCTCCAGCTGTTCACAAACGCTCTCCATCCATCCTCACTGAGCTCCAGCTGTTCACAAACGCTCTCCATCCAACCTCATGAGCTCCAGCTGTTCACAAACGCTCTCCATCACAACCTCACTGAGCTCCAGCTGTTCACAAACGCTCTCCATCCAACTCACTGAGCTCCAGCTGTTCACAAACGCTCTCCATCCATCCTCACTGAGCTCCAGCTGTTCACAAAACGCTCTCCATCCAACCTCATGAGCTCCAGCTGTTCACAAACGCTCTCCATCCATCCTCACTGAGCTCCAGCTGTTCACAAACGCTCTCCATCCAACCTCACTGAGCTCCAGCTGTTCACAAACGCTCTCCATCCAACCTCACTGAGCTCCAGCTGTTCACAAACGCTCTCCATCCAACCTCACTGAGCTCCAGCTGTTCACAAACGCTCTCCACCCAACCTCACTGAGCTCCAGCTGTGCGCCAAGGAAGAATGGGCAAGAATTTCAGTTTCTAGATGTGTAAAACTGACAGAGACATACCCCAAGTGACTTGCAGCTGTAATCACAGCAAAAGGTGGCGCTACAAAGTAGTAACTTAAGGGGGCCGAATAATTTGCACGCCCCATTTTTCAGGGTTTTTTTTGTTTGTTTTTTACAAAAGTTTAAAATATCCAATAAATTTCGTTCAACTTCACAACTGTGTCCCACTTGTTGCTGAATCTTCACAAAAAAATTTAAATGTTATATCATTATGTTTGAAGCCTGAAATTTGGCAAAAGGTTGAAAAGTTCAAGGGGGCCGAATACTTAAGCAAGGCACTGTAACCTGCAGACAGGTGGAAGAATGCAGACACATTTTTCTAATCCTGGATATCTACTTTATTATCTACTTTATTTATATACAAGGCAATCAATGAATAGGTCTAGATTAAGCTCCTCTACAGCACTCCTCTGTTGGTTGTAACAATCCTCAATTTGCTTTTGACCCACGAGTCTTGAGAAAGCAAAAGGATTTTTTAGCCAAGCCAGTATCTCTCATCTACAGACAACGCTGTTTCGGGATTTTTGTCCCTCTTCAGTGCAGAGTAGAGAAGATACTGGCTGGCTGTGTGGGGGGCATCGGGTAGCTCAGGAAGGGAAGATCTCTCCTTTATGTTTGAAGCCTGAAATGTGGCAGTATCTTCTCTACTCTGCACTGAAGAGGGACAAAAATCCCGAAACAGCGTTGTCTGTAGATGAGAGATACTGGCTTGCCTAAAAAATCCTTTTTGCTTTCTCAAGACTTGGTGGGTCAAAAGCAAATTGAGGATTTGTTACAATCAACAGAGGGCGCTGTGGGCTTCTCAGCCCCTTTCCCATAATGCCTTGTGATATGCAGATGCTAAGTAGAGGGCGAAAAGGCAAAACAAAAACTCTACAAGCCGTTCGTTTGGTGCTCTCCTTAAGGAGAGATCTTCCCTTCCTGAGCTACTTATTTTACAGAGACAACCAATACCATCAGGATTCAGATATTTAAGATCTCATCTACAGCTGCACTCCTAAGAAATTCATGGTAATTCATAGTAGAGTTCATCAAGTTTTTCCATAATGACATACCTCCATAGATTCAAAGGAGCATTTCCATTAAATACTCCCATCTGGATTTCCACAAGAGGAATCAAACCCTTCTGTGACGACCAGTTCACTACTCTGTGCTAACGAGGAGCAGTACTGCCAAAACAGTGCAGCCTTCAGATGGGTGTCTCTGGTTTGACTGATACCCTGAGTTATTTGAAGGGTTAAGCACTTACTTAAAGGATAGCCATGGCCCTAAAAAGACAATTGTCTCCCAACTGGAGAAGAGCTATTTTATTCATCTCCATGGGTTACAGCCCCTTCAAGCTAAATCACAGCAGAACAGATACTGGTCACAATAACACGTAGACACTGGATCTATTACACTTGGAGGAATGTGTTACAGTTTTATTTCTTGCTGAGTCTCCTAGTTACAGATAAATGTGTTGTTTAATGGTACACCAGAAAGTTAATTAATAACATGGCCCGGGGACAGTTTCATCCCACTGAGTGCAGGAAACATATAGCTCCTGCCGAGCTTTTCAGGCTAAGGTTACCATCTTGACATTTACAATGGAAATTCTTTTTAAAAGAAAATAAATAAAATAGTCATAATGGTTAGTCAGTATATAATGAATAACTAACTAACCACTTGTCTCCCTGGACACCTATGTTCAAAAACTTACAGCTCAGATAGAAAATCATTATAGTGACAGATTTAAAGGTGCATTAAAAAAACAAATTAGTTTGCAGAACACAATATAGCTCATCCCCTAGGAAGCCAGCAGTTACACACGCTTCTCACCCTTGTTTCCCCTTGAAAATTCTTGATTCTGGATGAGTATTTTGCTAGACTTTTTCTTTACGCCTACAAAAAAAAGTCCAACAAAAGAGGTTAATCTGAATGGCATTGGATATTAAATCATTCAGGTAAAAAATATAGACCTAAAAATCCACTTTTATTGCACATGACCAAAATCCACAGTCATATCATAAGGCATACACATTACAATGGTATAAAGTCTACCTGTCCTGCTTACACATTAAGAATCATACGATTCTTACTCATAGTAAAAAAAAACAAAAAAACTGGGCCACAGAAAGTACACTGCTCAAAAAATAAAGGGAACACTAACATACCACATCCCATATCTCAATGAATGAAATGTTCCAGTTACAATTCTTTTTTCATTACATAGTGGAATGGGTTGAGAACAATAAAACATAAAAATGATCAATGAAAATCAAAAGTAATATCCCATGGAGTCTGGATGTGGCATGATACTCAAAATCAAATTTCAGGCTGATCCAACTTCAGTGGAAATTGCCTCAAGACAAGGAAATTACGCTCAGTAGTTTGTGTGGCCTCCATGTGCCTCACTGACCTCCCTACAACGCTCAGCTTCTTTCCCTCTATCATATAACCCTATATATCACAGAGCTCAGCTTCTCTCCTCTATCATTTAACTATATATCACAGAGCTCAGTGTCTCTCCCTCTATCATATAACCCTATATATCACAGGGCTCAGATTCTCTCCTCTATCATATAACCCTATATATCACAGAGCTCAGCTTCTCTCCCTCTATCATATAACTCTATATATCACAGGGCTCAGCTCCTCTCCCTCTATCATATAACCCTATATAAAACAAAATTGCTCCTATAGTGCAGCAACAAAGTGGAGATGCCAGTTCAAGCGCTTGGAACTGATTCCCTTTTTTCAAAAGAAATCCCTTAATGGGTATAGGAAAAAATAATTTCTTTGAGTATCCCAGATGATATAAAAGGGATAATTTATTCTTGAATATAAAACAACTCTCTACGTGTTTCGCATATATTCTCATATGCTTCCTCAGGAGAATGAGTCATTCTCTCTACGCATTTCGCATATATTCTCATATGCTTCCTCAGGAGAATGAGTCATTCTCTCTACGCGTTTCGCATATATTCTCATATGCTTCCTCAGGAGAATGAGTCATTCTCTCTACGCGTTTCGCATATATTCTCATATGCTTCCTCAGGAGAATGAGTCATTCTCCTGAGGAAGCATATGAGAATATATGCGAAACGCGTAGAGAGTTGTTTTAGATTTCAAGAATAAATTATCCCTTTTATATCATCTGGGATACTCCAAGAAATTATTTTTTTTCCTATACCCATTAAGGGATTATTTTTGAAAAAAGGGAATCAGTTCCAAGCACTTGAACTGGCATCTCCACTTTGTTGCTGCACTATAGGAGCAATTTTGTTTTATATTATTTCTCCTCCTGCCCCAGGAGTGGGGGATAGGAGCTGGTGGAAGAAGCGTACAGCAGCGGAACGAGGCTACAAAGTTATATATTGATTATATGAGTTGTACCATATATCGTACAACTCTTGAAGGTGAGCATTGTATTGAAAGATTTGTTTAATTGTGAACACTGACGTACTACACGATTCTGGGCGCCTGTTTTTTGTCTCCCTCTATTCCTTACCTTTTTTCTGAGGTGAAAAGGAGAGGAATTTGAACGCACTCTACCTGCTATCAAATATAACCCTATATATCACAGAGCTCAGCTTCTCTCCCTCTATCATATAACTGTATATATCACAGAGCTCAGCTTCTCTCTCCTCTATCATATAATCCTATATATCATGGAGCTCAGCTCCTATATCATATAACTGTATATATCACAGATCTCAGCTTCTCTCCTCGATCATATTACCCTAGATATCACAGAGATCAACTCCTCTCCTTATATCATATAAACCTATATATCACAGAGCTCAGCTTCTCTATCATATAACCCTATATATCACAGAGCTCAGCTTCTTTCCTCTATCATATAACCCTATATATCACAGATCTCAGCTTCTCTCCTTGATCATATTAACCTATATATCACAGAGCTAAGCTTCTCTCCATTATACAACCCTATATATCACAGAGCTCAGCTTCTCTCCCTCTACCATATAACCCTATGTATCACAGAGCTCAGCTCCTCTCCCTCTATCATATAACCCTATATATCACAGATCTCAGCTTCTCTCCTCTATCATATAACCCTATATATCACAGAGCTCAGCTTCTCTCCTCTATCATATAACCCTATATATCACAGAGCTCAGCTTCTCTCCCTCTACCATATAACCCTATATATCACAGAGCTCAGCTCCTCTCCCTCTATCATACAATCCTATGTATCACAGAGCTCAGCTCCTCTCCCTCTATCATATAACCCTATATATCACAGATCTCAGCTTCTCTCCTCTATCATATAACCCTATATATCACAGAGCTCAGCTCCTCTCCTCACAAAGCCCAGCTCCTCTCCCTCTATCATATAACCCTATATATCACAGAGCTCAGCTTCTCTCCTCTATCATATAACCCTATATATCACAGAGCTCAGCTACTCTCCCTCTATCATATAACCCAATATATCACAGAGAACAGCTCTATCCCTCTACCATATAAACCTATATATAACAGAGCTAAGCTGCTCTCCATATATCAGATAACCCTATATATCACAGAGCTCAGCTCTCTCCTCTATCATATAACCCTATATATCACAGAGCTCAGCTTCTCTCCTCTATCATATATCCTATATATCACAGAGCTCAGCTCCTCTCCTCTATCATATAACCCTATATATCACAGAGCTCAGCTTCTCTCCCTCTATCATATAACCCTATATATCACAGATCTCAGCTTCTCTCCTCTATCATATAACCCTATATATCACAGAGCTCAGCTTCTCTCCATTATACAACCCTATATATCACAGAGTTTAGCTTGAAGCTATTCACGGTCTGCAGCAGTTTCTTGCTGGAGATATGGCATGTGATTGGCTGCAGTGTCATCTTAGCCCTTTTTGTTCCATCAGCAGCAGACAGAGTGGGACCGGTGGCTTTGCTGTAACGAGCTCAAAAGCTGACGTTTTGTTTCTTATGTTATTTTCGGTTATCTCTGACAGACAGACAAGATTTTGAACATATTGGAACACCTCTTTATGAAACATAGGCAACCTATGAAAGTGAAAAGAACTGCTGGTGTGTAACTGCAATTGTACCCGTCCCAGGAGCCTGGCAGAGCCTTCTGCCCCTTAAAGGGAGACCGGTTCAAGAAATAATTGTTGATGCCTTTTTGCATATTTAATTAAAAAAAAAGAATTTTAAGTTACACTTCTCCGCTGCCGAATCAATCCAAATACTATTCCCTCCAGATCTGTTTTCCTTGGGGCATGAATAAATGTTCTCCTCTTGCTAAGCATCAGTGCCACTACTCAATGCCCATGTGACAAGCGTCCAGGTAATACATGCGGTTTAGCGGTCATAAGCGGCGGCACAGTTTGTTTTTTCGCCGGAGCAGTTCCAGGAAAAGTTGTTTGTACAATTAATGTGAAAAATAACTGTTTTTGTCTTTTTCTCCGAAATGTTGCCTTAAAGTCACAAAACCACACTGGGCATGCTGTTGTGTGAAAGAACAGTATTACAACCAAGGCAACATGTATTTTTAAGAAATTTCTATTCAAAAGGAAAGTTTTTCCACTGCACAAAAACTAAAACTTTGAACATGTCCTAATGGTTCTTGGGGCGGTTACCTGCACAGTGTCTGTACCTTACTCTACCTTAGAAATGTACATCAGTATAGAGTATGTAGTCCAGGAATTGTTACTTTCCTTAAAGGGGTTTTGCTATCATCTAATGTTGACGTGGGATCCTCCAAAATGGGTATTTAATCACTTTTCTAAATATATGTCATTAAAAAAAGTGAAGCCTGTAAGAGCTACAGCCTGACTTACATGCCCTTTGTTTCCTGACAGTTTACATTAGACACAACCAGGAGCTGACAGGAGCTGATCTGGCCGCGCTTGCGTTGTTTGCACGAATGAGCTTTGAAGGGACAGGGGAGAAAGATCCTGTTACTTTTGTATAGAGAATCCACTGGTTGTAATGTAATTATATGAGTAAACATGCAGACACTCCCTGCTCAGCCACCCTCCCTCTCTCCCTGCAGCTGTCTGTCTCTGAAGGAATGAAAGAAGGCTGCCTGCTGAGCTTATCTTCTCTCCTGGGCAAATAAGAGGGAGAAATAAAACGCATATAGCTTATGCACAATACAGTTCTCCTCTGTGAATTAGCAAAACAATGTTTGCTCAACTACAAATACTGAGTATCAGGAGCGTGCATGGCAGGTGGAGTGATGACATCACAGAGGAGGTACTTGTTTTTTTAAACACCGAAACACAACGCCCCTTTTTTCAAGCCTTAAGAGGGGAGTATCAGCCTGTTAGGTGAGGAACTCACTTCTTAGCAAAACCCCTTTAAAGGGAATGTATCATCAAAAAATGACCCGTTAAGTTGTGCTTTTATGTTAAGCACATTTTTTAAGAGTCCTTGGTTATGTTTTTTTTGTTTTTTTTTTAATTTTCTATATCACTATCAATATTTTTTAAAAATCCTAAAATCTTACAATTTTCACTTTGGCCACTAAGCCTAAGGGTGTTTTCATCAGAAATCAGAAGCAACACCTTGGAACTTTGCTGAGGATTTTAACTCCACTGAGGCATTTTTTGCCTCTGGTTTAGAAGTAGTTTAGCCCCATTGCAATAGGGCAAACCCCCCTCTTCCTCCCCAAGCGGGATCCAAAGAGGATTCGCTCAAGAGAGTGAATATTTTAATTTTTTTTTATGCTCCTTGGTTATGAAATTTGTAGTGTTGAAAATCGGTACTGTAGTTCACTGCGTGAACTATAACACTGACTCCCCAAACAATTGAATGATGAGGAACACACATGAAATGCAGGTTGAACGCCTCATTAAAATCCATCTTGTGAAGATAGCCTGATAATAGCCTGACACTTCCTGTTCTTTAGAGAGAACTTTCCAGCAGTCTCCTTATTATACGCACAGGCAGGATTGCACTGAGAGGTGACACCAATGTGTATAGATAAAACAGGATCCATCAGTCACAATAGCAGATAATCACAGCTCCCCCTCTGCTCCTCCCTGCTCAGTGATTTCTTCCTGGGTCACAGAGCATGACTAGAAAACTCTCCTATAGAATTTAAAGGGGTTGTCTCACTACATCGATTCATCTTACCTCAGTCTTGTTTTCTTGGTTTCAATTTGAATTCAGGGGCAAGTTTACTGGCGTCTACTAGGCTGCAGTAGAAGCCAGGTCTGTAGCTATAGCAACCAGTGCTGGCAGCCTATCATGCTTGATTGAACAGGTCTGTAGCTAAAGCGACATGAGGAGCTGATGCAGCCCATACAGGAGGGGATATCTCGGAATAGGTAGGATACTGGTAATGGACATATATTGCAAAGTGACTTGTTTTTGCAAGATCTTTAACACAAAAAGCAATCCTTGTAGTGAGACAACCCCTTTAATGGGTCTGCTCCTGTTCACGGGCTCCTATGTATATGTAACTGCTGTAAAGCATCTCTACCAATGCTGTTAAAAGCAGCCTTCATTGCAGGTAATCCTTATTCTTTCTATTTGCTTGAATAGCTGTTAAAAGCAGTTCAGGTAAGATGGCCGTTCCCAGTAATCATAAAATAATCACAAAACAGACACGAAAGATCTGCAATCAGAAAACAAACTGGCTATGAAGAAAATAATATTAAAATATATATTAAAATAATATAAATATATATCCACTATGTGATGGCGATTCAGGAAAATCTAAGGGTTGCTGTCACATCTGCACCTATTAGGACCTCTGCGACATCCTTTCTCCGCAGCATATGGTAGCGGAGGCGCTGTTAAGCTCTGTTTGTCTCTATGTGTGAACACAGCCCTAGAAGCTCTGCTGTGTTAATTGGTTTCTTGACACACCCATCTGCTGTTTCTGTCCTGGGTGGATTTGGTTAATTAGGAGGTGATGATTGACAGACGTCTCCATCCAGGAAGCCAGGGTGCTGGTCCAACCACATTCTGGACCGGGTCCCTGGCTTCCTATTTTTTTCTCCTCCATCATGATCACCCTAGTCGGTGACAGACCTTTTTGACCTCGTGTGCGCGCATTATTATTGTCTGCTTGGTTCCTTGATCTTTTGCTTAGCCTTTGACTCCTCTTTCGCCTCACGTTTTGGTACTTCTTTGCTGGCTCTGGCCTTTGACCCGGTCTGCCTGACTACTCTTTTTTTTGTTTGTAGTCTTGTCCGTCTTCTGTGTGCACTTTACCAGCATAGGGACTGTCGCCCAGTTGTCGCCGTACATCTAGGGCCTGATGGGCAAGTAGACAGGGACAGCATTGGGTGCCTAGCCTTAAGGACCACTTCTGTCCTTCCATCTCTGTTCACCTGCCCCGGACATCACTAACAGCTGTTTTAAAGGGGTTGTCTCCCTACAAGGATTGCTTTTTATTTTAAAGATCTTGCAAAAACAAGTCACTTTGCAATATATGTCCATTAACAGTGTCCTACCTATTCCTAGATATCTCCTCTTGTATCGGCTGCATCAGCTCCTCAGGTCACTATAGCTACAGACCTGTTCAATCTCTCCTGAGGCTGCCAGCACTGGTTGCTATAGCTACAGACCTGTTGTCCTCAGCAGCTCGTCACTGCAGATCAGTAGTAGCCAGTAACTGGCCCCTGAATTAAAAAATTAAACTGAGAAAACAGGACTGAGGTAAAATGAATCGATGTAGTGAGAAAACCGCTTTAAGGTTTCCACACAGATTACTGCAGATTACTGGGGGTCTCCTCTTGGAGAAACTGTGATCAGCGTATTGTCAAGGGATGTGCCTAAGAAGTAGGATTGTCCAAACCAGAACTCTCCTATAAATATACAAGTAGAAGAAAGCCCTCTAAAAATATTGGCTCACATTTATCATTGCTTTCTAAAAGTAAATAGTTGCCAATCTGTTGCCTTCTGGGAGATTTCCGCAAACGTGTAATCGATGTGTATGGGGGAAGGGGAAGCGTTATACAAACCCCTCTTCAAAAAAATGACCATTTTTGGCTGGAGCAGAATGGTTTTAGGAGGCAGAGCTAAAATATCCCATAATTAGGAAAGAAAGGGTTGGAAAGTATGAGTTTGGTATATACTTAGACAGGCTGTCTAATAATGAGCCAGATTTTTCACAGTGGCTCATGCTGTTTGATACATTTGGCATTTCTTTGGACATGTCTAGTTTTGAAGACTCTTAATGTACTTTTCACACCACAGCTTTGGTGCATTTCTAGTATATTTTGGCGTAGCATTTCACATTGTGCCAAGCCTTCTTTTCCCATAAAGCTATGCCTATCCCACCTACTGTGGGTACGGAAAGTATTCAGACTCCTTTAAATTTTTCACTCTTTGCTTCATTGCAGCCATTTGGTAAGATCAAAAAAGTTCATTTTTTTGCTCATTATTGTACACTCTGCTCCCCATCCTGAAAGAAAAAAGAACAGAAATGTAGATATTTTTGCAAATTTATTAAACAAGAAAAACTGAAATAACACATGATCATAAGTATTCAGACCCTTTGCTCAGTATTGAGCAGAAGCGCCCTTTTGAGCTATACAGCCATGAGTCTTCTTGGGAAATGCAACAAGTTTTTCACCTGGATTTGGGGATCCTTTTACCATTCTTCCTTGCAGATCCTCTCCAGTTCCCTCAGGTTGGATGGTGAACATTGCTGGCAGCCAGTTTCAAGTCTCTCCAGAGATGCCCAATTGGGTTCAGGTCAGGGCTCTGGCTAGGCCAGTGAAGAATTGTCACAGAGTTATTCTGAAGCCACTGCTTTGTTATTTTAGCTGTGTGCTTAGGGTCAATTGCAACCAGTCATCCTGTCTCTGCAGTTGAAAAAAACCCCCTAGCTGATGCTGCCACCCCCATGTTTCACTTTTGGGGAATGGATTGGGCAGGTAATGAGCAGTGCCTGGTTTTCTCCACACATGCCACTTAGAATTAACACCAAAAAGTTCAATCTTCGTCTCATCAGACCACAGACTCTTATTTCTGATAGTCTGGGAGTCCTTCATGTGTTCCTATGCAAATTGTATGCCGGCTTTCATATGTCTTGCACTGAGGAGTGACTCTGCCGGCACACTCTGCCATAGAGCCCTGACTGGTGGAGGCTGCAGTGATAATTGACTTTGTGGAACTTTCTCCCATCTCCCTACTGCATCTCTGGAGCTCAGCCACAGTGATCTTGGGGTTCTTCTTTACCTTCTCTCACCAAGGGCTCTTCTCCCACGACTGCTTGGTTTGGCTGGACGGCCAGGTCGAGGGAGAGTTGTGGTTGTCCCAAACTTCTTCCATTTAATGATTATGGAGGCCACTGTGCTCTTAGGAACCTTGAGTGCTGCAGAAATTCTTTTGTAACCTTGGCCAGATCTGTGGCATGCCACAATTCTCTATATTTACTATTTTGCCATAGGCAAACTTAAACTCTATCAGTTCTCTATCTGTTAAACACTAAAACTTAACTTTTATTATATCTAACTCTTAACCTCTATACACAAATATTTAAAAAAATGATCTCTAACCTCATCATTTAACCCTTTTTGCTTCTGAAAGAGGGAATAACTCCCTTTCTATTATCAAGTCTGGTGGAACTCATGTGCTCTGACATGCACTGTGAGCTATGAGGTCTTATATAGACAGGTGTGTCTTTCCTAATCAAGTTTAATCATCTTAATTAAACACAGCTGGACCCAATGAAGGAATAGAACCATCTCAAGGAGGATCAGAAAGAAATGGACATCATGTTAGTTAAATATGAGTGTCACAGCAAGAGGTCTGAATACTTAAGACCATGTGATATTTTAGTTTTGCTTGTTTAATAAATTTGCAAAAATATCTACATTTCTGTTTTTTTTCGTTCAAGATGGGGTGCAGAGTGTACATTAACCAGTAAAAAAATGAGCTTTTTGGATCTCACCTAATGGCTGCAATGAAAGAGTGAAAAATGTAAATGAGTCTGAATACTTTCCGTACCCACTGTAAATTTCACTGAAGCCCATAATAATTGTATCTGCAAGCACACTGTTAAAAGCTGTAACAAAAATGCATCACTTTTTGATGTACCTTACAACACTTATGGGCAATTGTCTTCTTAATATATTATTTACTGGATATTGTTACCAACTAGTGGGATTGGATGTTGGAGATTTGTACCCACCGTATAATCTAAATGGATAACTGCTGTTTGTTACCTTAGAAGAACCCCTTTAAGTCATAAATTCAGCACTTCTACTACATGAAACATGTCTTCCTACCACAGTGATAACAAATTGATGCCCTATCCTAGCAAAATGATTGGGTGTCAGTGGGAATAAAACAGATGGAATCCCAATGAAAAAATAGGATGCACATGGATGGGGCTGAGTTATAGTGCCCTGTAGGGCAATACCTGCCAGAGAAGTTGTAATGTGGAAAGATTGGTCAGTAGGGAAGCCTGAGCCTTTAGTGATTGTCAGTTCCCCTTTATAATTTCATTAATTGCAGTGATGAGACGACCCTATTATAGATTATTCTATACATTATGTATTCGTGTATGCAGGCTGTGTTACTTCTTTCTGTAAAATAATTACCTTTTTGCAGAAATTTCGCAACAAAAGGCACCAATATCTCAAATGTCTAAGTACACTCTGGAGTAAGAAACTGAATGTTGGAAATAAATCTAAGATGGCAAATTCTTGGTTCTTTTACTACTTGTTTCTCCGTATTTGATTAACAGGAGAGATTGCTGGCGGAAGTCCTACAGAAATGATGTAACACTGCCACCTAGCGGAATGTCTCCTTACTGATGAGGGTATAAATGCACAAACTAAACCAAACCAGTAGCTACCTATTAAATGGGTTGTCTCACTACAAGGATTGCTTTTTATGTCAAAGATCTTGCAAAAACAAGTCAATTTGCAATATATGTCCATTAACAGTGTCTTACCAATTCCTAGATATCTCATCTTCTATTGGCTGCATCAGCTCTTAAGGTCGCCATAGTGACAGACCTGTTCAATCTCTCATGATAGGCTGACAGCACTGGTTGCTATAGCTACAGACCTGGCTTCTACTGCAGCCTAGTAGAAGCCAGTAAACATGCTACTTAATTCAAAATGAAACCAAGAAAACAGGACAATTCAATTTAGTTAGACAACCCCTTTAAGTCACCATTGAAGCTAGGTATTCTCTTTAATACTCACTTCAAAATAGATTACTGGAAAAAAAACAACTAGCCATGTCTGGGTTTATCAGGCCTAGGAGGGGATGTAATGTATACTGTCCAGAGCCAACTCATTATAGGATAAAGTCTGAGCTGATCCTTGAACATTAATATGTCCATGTTGTAGGGGCGTGGAGGAAAGAAATTTAACATCGAGCTGAAGGAGATCATGGAGAGGGACCCCCTGTGCCAGCTGTGTGAGAACGAGAAGGATCTGATTTGGACATTGCGGTACGACTGCCGGGAGAATTTTCCTTGCTCACTCCCTAAATTATTACTGTCTGTCAAGTGGAACAAGATGGAAGATGTTGCCCAGGTGAGTAAGCGGCTTAGGGAGCACGAGGGCGTTTATGCTCCAGGCATCTTCAGAATATCTAGTGTCTTTTGTGTGTTCTGGCTGATGGGTTGATCTGTCTTGTCTGTGGGCAGCTTCTTCCCTTCAAGTCTTCCAAACACAATCAGTAACAAAGATGGAGGAACGTTACTTATCTGAACATCAATGTCTCACAGACGAGAGAGCTACCGTACTAATGTAGGAAGAGGTGCGGATTGGAAAAGGGGTGTAACAAAATTTTAACATAATGAAATTTTTATTTTGTTCTGAAAAAAAAAATTAATTGATTCCTTT